>JBBPTB010000479.1:0-19727 GCA_038093875.1 Boletus tylopilopsis | reverse complement strand
AACCCTTTTTCTTTTTCTTTTTTTTCAATGGGAACTTCCTTTTCGATCAAATCTCAGGACGACCTCGCCGACGAGCTCGACTACATCACCGTAGAAAAGTCAGATTCTCAGAGACTCGGTCACGTCGACAAAGCGTCGCGTATCCTCGGCGTCGCTCACTCGAGGTCGATGGATCCAATCCCCGCCTCGAACAGAACTTCCATCCTCTCCACCCGCTCAGTCCCAAACACGCCCTCCCAGCACATTCCATCCCTGCCCCTCACTTCCCTCTACCTCGTATCCGGCCTCCCAAAGAGCCCACACACTTGGACCCTCGCTGACCCAGATGCAGTCCTCGGCCTCCACCATTCAGACGGCGCCGTCTCCCGCTGGTGGAGACCAGAGGTCCTCGGAAGCACCGTCTCCCCAGGCGCAGGCGGTGGCAAGAAGAAGAAAAAGAACGCAAAGGGTGAACCCACCGAGATCCTCAAGGGCGCCGGCGCGCTCTCAAAGGCAGAGGTAGGCAAGATGCTCTCCAAGGCTCTCAAGGTTCGTCTCCCCTCTCCCCCTCCCCCCCCCCTCCTCCCCCTCCTTCTCACCGTTTTCCCCTTAGCTTTCCTTCACCCGCGAGGTCGAGATCGTCGCCTCCACCCTCCAACCCGCCAGCACCATACACACCTTCACCTTCACCCTTCCCGCACCATCCACACCCCTTGCCCCCGCTCCCTCCGACGTTGGCTTGCTTCGAGGCTCGGTCCTCACCGCAGATCGCTCTTCTGCCGCTCCCACCTTTGCCTATCCTTACACAGACGATCCTTTTGCCCACGCCCGTCCTTCCTCCGCCTATCTTGGCCCACCCTCCGTACTCGCTCCACCTCATCCACCCACTTCCCCCATGTACGAGAAGCAGGCTGCCGCAGGTGTCGGTGGAAGCGGTACAGTCACCTACCACGGCGTCTGTCTCACAGTTTGGAGTCATGCAGATGCTGAAAGGAGCGCTGCGATCCGCAGAACACTAGAGGCAGGTCGTGTCAGAAAGGAGAGCGCTCAGTCTTTGGTCGCTTCTCGTCTCAAGGTCCTCCGTTCCTCCGTCGGTCATGCTTCCGCTGCAAACTCCCCTGGCGATTCCAGCCGTCGAGTCGGAAAGCGCGCACCCCGCGGTCCCTGGCCCGGAACAGATGGCGAAACCGACGGCGAAGGTGCCGAAACAGATGCCGGCGCTATAAGCGAGAGTGACTTTGACGTCGCCAGCACCGTCGGTGGCCACGGCCCCGGTGAGAGCACCCTTTTTCTCCCAGGTGACACCGTGTTTTGGCTTCCATACGCCCTGTGTGAGTCTCTTCGTCCTCTTGTTTCCTCGTCTCACCTCACACAGCCCTCGTATCTCGCCACCCCATCTATGACCTCATGAGGGACTATCTCACCCTCTCCTGGGCCCGCTTCTCCAAGGATGTCCAGTCTCATACCCTCCAAATCTCGAAAATCCTCGCACATCCTGCTCCACGTGCCGGTGAGCTCATCAAACTCGATGCTTCCCTCACCCCTCTTGCTGCTCGCGCGTCTGCTGGCGCGTCCGGAAGCGGCAGTAGCGAAGACACTAGTCTCGAGGTTGTCGCCAGGTTCCCCGGGGGTCTTGATTTCGGCAGGGGATTGGTCGACATCAACTTCACCATGTGGCCCTTGTTCAAGTGTTTGAACATTGACAACGTGCTCACCGCATGCGAGGTGCGCACTCCACCCTTGACTATCGTCACGCCCTGACTCGTATCTTTTCAAGATCGCCTTGGCTCCTACGGGCCGTGTCTTGTTCTTTTCTCGATACCCTGCGATGCTTGGCGTAAGCAAACATCTTGCCCGCCCACGCTTGGCCTTGACTCGGTTTTCATTCTAGACCGCTGTATCTACCATCAAATATCTAGTCGAGTTGCGTGGGTGGAGCGGAATCGCCCTCCCTGCAGTTCATGCCCGTGACGCCAAGATCTATATCGACGATCCTGGCCCCTGGATATTGGGCCTGGCCACCGAGGCAAGGTATAGCGTGCGGCCTGCGCCGGAAGTCTGCGTCATTGACTTGTAAGTCGCGATTCGTTAACTCTCTCACACCCCCGGCTTACCCTGCACAGGGACATCAATTACTTGAGTTGTCCCTCGCCACCCCCTGGCGTCGTCTCCGTCAAGCAACAGCGGGAAAAATACAGACAACGATTGCTCGCTGCTTTTGAGCCTCACTATCACCCCGATCACAGCATACCTTCGTATGTCCTCTTTTTTGGTCATCTTTGCCTGCCGGTGTCTGATCCTCGCACTTTGATGGCAGCGAGTTCAAAGAAGCGTTCCCCGCAGGTCGCTTCCGTCCAGTTTGCAAAGTGCAAGCAAAGAGAGGCGGGGAGATGGCTGCTGTCGCCGATACTATCAAACCACCTGAATGGTGGCATTCCACTCGCATCATTCAGGCGTTTGATGCCGTGCTCGAGGACAGGGTAAACTCGTTTATGCACGACGAGTCCGAGCACTATGCTAACTTGCTCGCAGTTTAGGAAGCCTTCCCTTTTCAAGCGTCTCTCCTCTTTCGGAACTGCACGTCGTCTGCCGCAACTGACTGCCGCGGAACAACACATTCAACTCTCCATCCGCAAGCGTGCGACTGCTTTCGTCGATGCGCGAGACGACCTCGAGACCAAGATTGGTCGTCTTTCTCGTCGTCTCAACTTCCTTATGACCGAGGCCGACCTATGGAGAGACAAATTCGTGACGTTCGAACAGTGCCGAGAAATTGAGTGTCGAGGCAGATCAGTTGAGGGGCAAGATTGGCAAAGAACAAAGGGAGACCAAACGGTTGAGCGGCCTTGTCACATTGACGGCTGCAGAAAAGGCCAAGCTCCAGTCCCGTGCGTTTTTTTTTTTTTCGATTATCGGCAGGCCATTCATTGCGAACGCACTGTCAGGCCTGGCTGAGACCGAGCGAGCACACAAGGATGCGCTTTTTGAACTAGAACGAATGCGCGATACAATGGAACGTATGGAACAAGAGCGTGCAGAGATGGTCGCCGAAGTGGAAGCGCAGATCGAACGTGCGCTTGCATCCATGGCCGTCGACATTGATGAGTCCGACTATGGTGGAGAGCTTTCGTCCCGTCCCGGTTCACGCATGTCCACTTCTGCAAGGTCGGCCAGTGGAACACGTTCAAGGCGGGCCAGCGATGCCGTCAAGAGTGGTTCTCACGAAAGCAGCGGATCTCGACTACGCAGCGTTGGGACAGAGTCGACCCTTGCAGAGTCCTATGAACGTGGGTTGGATGATACGTTGGTTGCCAACAAATCCGAGCGAGAGACAGACACCATCGCAGAGGAGGAAGAAACACCCGCGTCCCCGATAAAGAAGAAGAGATTCTCGGCAACGCAGAGTGAAGTGGTCCAAGATGGCATGACCGCCGTCGATGAAGGCATCAGCGAGCGCAGCGACAAGATCGCTCAAAAGGTCTTGCAGATCCAGCAAAAAGTCGGTCGATAATACCACTTGAGCTGTCGTTTGCTGATTCCCTCCCAACAGCTGGAAACGGCATTGGCGTCGGAGAACATCCAGGAATGGAAGAAGAGATCCGCAGGACACAAGAGTACTGAATCTGATTATGCTACCGATGAACGTGCCGACGAGAGTTCAGATGCCGCAATTCCTGTCCGCCCACGCCAACCACGGGGTACCAAACTCGTCAACAACCCTCCCATCAAGGCGAAGCGCAGAGAACGTAGCGATACCGCGTCCACAAACCGAACTGGCACTGGGACTATTACCCACCACTCCGTTGACACCGCAGCCTCGACGACGCCGCGACATTCCTCCACTCCGTCCAACGGTTCGCCTGTACCACCACGAGAGGACAAGAACTTGGCACAAGCCGATTCCGAAACAGAAGGCACCGATCTCAACACCCCCACTGTGGAGACATCTCGATCATCGGTGCGACAAACTGTCCGGAAAGTTCCGTCTGCAAAATCCATGACGGCATGTTCTCCTATGGCTCCAACTACCGCGCCAACGACCCCCGCTTTGACCACATCCACGACTACTGCGACAGACGAGTCTGATACCGACTTTCAGAGCGCCTGCTCCGCCAGCCCACGCGACAGTTACGGTAGCTTCGACGGCAAAAAGGCGTTGCAACACGACTCGGACGACTCTGGGACATCGACAGATCAAGAAAAGAGACATGTGACAGAATTTACCGATTTACCTGTCAGGGCACGACTCTCTAGTACAGCAACCGCGGTACTGCAAACCAACCCGGACGTTACACCAAGTGGACGTGGCTTTGCGGCGCGCTCACGTCAGGGAACTAAGTAATATGCCTGCTATATTATGTCAATCAAGAATATACCCCACTCTTGCCATATATCATTATCATCATCATCATCATCGGAGCGCGTTATCCTTCCATTCTTTTCCTCCTGCCCCTCCTTTCGCTACACTTATTTCGCTCGTGTTTGTTCGTAGGTATTTCAACTGTTCGACTTCAATGCATATAGTACAGGTCACTTGAGCGTAGTACAAGAACACTACATGATACGGTCACTAGCCCGATCTATCAGTCGCTTGCTAGTCCATTCTACGCCTATTATTGAATGCTTTCACTACCGATGCAATTTGTCCAAAGAACCATACTTGAGCGTTCTTGTCAGGTATTAGTACAAACTTGTCATGGTCCTTGCCCGATTTGTGGGAGAACCGAATGCCGTTGTCTTCCGTCGTGACGCCCTGTACCATGGTGAGAGGCAGATCCCATTCTAGGCGCAGCCTCTTGGACCAGAACGAGAGCACCCTGGCAGAAGTCAACAAGACTACATTGTCGCTGCCTGCATGATCTGTCCAGACATTCAACGTCTACAGCACATGTCCGGTTGAATACTTACCGATGTGAGCGACATAGCATTCGTTCCTGTAGGCACCCTGCTCCAAGTCTCTCATCCAATACTGGCCGAGCGCCTCACGACTCGAAAATGGCTAGAATTATTGCATCTTTTGAGTTCAAGCCAAGGCGACCACATCACGACACGTACCACCAATACTCCATCTGGAGGGACGTGTCTTGGCTGGAATGAACTGAATAAGACGCTACGCTGCCCATGTTTTGGCTGCTCACCGGCCTGACGCGGTCTCTTTCTGGCTTATCAAAGACGGTTGTCGTGTTCCTTATCCCTGTGGTGAAATCAACAACCACGGATGACGAAAGGCGAGGGATCTGCCTACCTTCAGAGACGTTCGAGGCGAGGTCGAACACACCGACGGCGGGTTTCGTCAAGGCGCTACAATTAGATATATCAGAAGGTACGATCGCAAGCAGCGCGCACGCGTACCCAACCAAGCCTTTGCCTATGCCTTTCAAAAATCCGACCGCACCTTCTGTCTCTGCTCCCTGGATGGGCTTCGTCTAACACTTCGTGAGCAATCACATTGTGACGGGGTTTATTCGTTTTGCATACCACGATGCCTTCCATCGCGCTAACGACGCTGGTGGCGAGCGCTTCACCACCTGCGGCGACACCATAACTACCAAAGGTGTGGATACAGAGCAAGGCAAGCGAAACAATTACTCCTTACATTGCATGACGAGGCCGATTGCGGCGCTGTGACAGCCTACGTTGCGCTTGATATTCTTCATCAAACGTCGCGGCGGATAAGCCTAGTGTCGCGTCAGAAACGTACCCTGCACGGAAGGAGGTTTTCTGACCTTTGCCCAAACTGCTCGTGAATTTAGTGACACTGTCTGATAGACCAAACACCGTCTTCTTGACAAAACTAGCAGCACCCTGCTCTTCTAATTAGACACCTCAGAGGTTAGGCAAACGATTGGCACCTTTGCTATTCCAATCCCTAACTCCTTGTTTCCATGCATGACAACTCCGTGATATGGTGCGTAAAATATGTCCGCAACCCCGGAACTCACATTCGTAAAGAGGCCCACTGGATTCCCTATAAAATCTGCAGAGCCAAGAATGCGGTACAGTTGCCGTAGGACATCTTGACGGTAGTGGTACGTAATACGAGTTTGCAGTTCAGGTATAGTCAGTCGCATGTCAGTAATAGCGAGGGCGTTGAGCTCAAGTGGTGCATCATTGACGTTCCCAAGTGCCATCGTCAGCGCGTTGACCACCACTGCCAGGGGGTTCCGAATGCTCAACCTGCAGCGACATGAGAAGATTGCAAAAGTACGTCATCTACGACTTACTTCTCCTCGCTGCTGACTCTTTCAGTTCGCATGAAAGATAGGGTTAATTGAATAGGGTGTAATTGGAGCACTTCAAAGTACACGTCTCGTCCGGGAGGAGTGGGCTGCGGGTCGGGAATTATCTCCGGGTGCTGTATCAAGATACTTGGGAATGGATCAGCCATAATCCAAATGTCACGTTGTCAGCTCACTCTTCTATGTTCTCCTCCCACGAGGCTCCTTTGACCTGTGTTAGATCATATATTGCAAAGAGAAAATCTTCATCGGCTTCAATCGTCAACGCCTGCAATAGAATTGAGCAGTATTTGACAAAGAGGACACCGTGCTCTAACAAGATTGTTAGAAAAGATAGTCTTAGTCTACCTCTTCCCTACCTTGGTCCTTTAGCCAAATGACAGAGGCTTGAATTGTTGGAGGAACAGCCGCCATTCCACTGGCTTCCTTGGAGACAGGGCTTGGTTGGAGAAGAACAGGATATAATGCGTCATGGAGTTGATTATCAACTTGAAGAGATCCACAACACAAGGTGACAGCCTGGGAGGTTGGGGTATTGCCGTATTCAAAACGCAAGAATTCTAATGAAGCATATACCACCTCAATCATCTTACGATTTATGAAGGATACTCCTATTCCTGCAAGTTCGACTTCGACCTTCAGAGTAGGTGCAGAGTCCTCAGAAACTGCCTCGAAGGCCTCGACACTTCCCAGGGTGTCAGATCGGGATAACAAGCTAGTAGTCCGGTGTTTTGGCTTGTAGAGACTGCGCTCTGCAACATAAGGGGTGATTCGCAATATCAGCTTGTGGCGGTCTGCCCGTACGTCCAGCGACACAGCACGCGCTCGTTGTCGATCCTATATTCCGGGTCAGCAAAACCAAAAACAACGTTCCATCAAGACGAACTTGGAATTTAAATGGAACAAGAACACCGATTTCCATAATATCCACCACACGACGGGCATCGTTGATCACTAACATGAGCTTTTTCTCTCTCATGGCAGGTTGATCCCAAGCATACTGCGCGACGGAATGTGATGCAAGCTTGTATCGTGGGATACTCGATTTCACGCCCTCTACTTCATTTCGACCCGCGTCCTGAACATGGTCATTAACTAGCGGGGCAGCACGAAAAGGGAATTACCCATTGACAGACAAAAACCGTGTAATCACTGTCGTTTTCCAGTTCAAACGGCCATCCGTCTGCTTTTAAGAAGGTAACGAAGATAGTGGATCCGTTCAGTTTGATGTCTGCTGTGATTATATCCACTTGATTGTCCTCTGATGCTCTGGGTACTCGAAGATGAATATTCCCAATGTCCTGAATGTTGACAGGCGCAGACCTAAAAAGTGTTCGGTCAAAGGAGCTAAGACACCTTATCGCTGATCGCCTACCACCGTGCATTGAGACCAGTGTATGCAATGGTGAGGAGCTTCTCCTCCCTGGCAGGCATAATTTGTAATGGACTACGTTCTCCTGGATCGAGCACGGCTCGACCACGTGGCAACCCCTTGTATTCCCGAAATTGAATGGAGACCGGGAGGTCGTTCTTCAAAATGAACCGCGGGGAAATCGTGATCACCTTCGTTAATTTGTACTTGCCTAGTCCTTCGGTCCATGATAATCCGAAGTGGTATTCTTCGTTCCTTTGCTTCATGGACGGAATAACCATCTCCACATCAGCAGCTGGAGCTTCGAGGCTGAATACCTTCAACCATCCGGAGAGAGTCAGGATTCATACAAATCCAGATTACGTGGAAAATACGATACGTTTGACCAACCCGATTCTCCGACCTTGAATATAAATGCTTGTGCATTGTCGTGAGGATGAGACAGCACTACTCATACCATTTAACGTGCTAGCCCGTAGTAAGATGTGAAAACTCACAAAATGGCACAGGGGTTGAGAGCACATCTTAAGACATATGAATAGACGATACTATGACACATGAAGACATGTCCATACCTTGCCGAATATCGCCAGCAACATCCAGCGGAGAAGTAGCGCGATTAGATCGAACTGTCCTCACACCGAAAGGCATTCCAGACTTGTTCACAACAAGGTATGGACTGTAAATCTGGACTTTGAATGCACCGCCGGATTCGGGATATCGACTCGAAGTAGGTAAGATCGCAACATCTCGAGGTGAAAACAAGTTACATACACGTAATTGAGACTTAGGTGGAGTTTACGGTTGCTTTGATCGCGGAGTGACAGCCGGGATTCGATATCGAAGTCAGAATGACGGTCTGTATTTATGATGGCGAAGTCGCTAGGCTTGAAGACTGCTCGCAGCATTAGGGGTGCAGCCTATAAACTTGACGTCCTTACCTGTATCTTGCGCCTCCACATTAAGTAGTACTAGATGGTCTAGTTCCACGGAGTGTACTGGCATTACGCCACCCTTTCGAAGATAGCTTTTCCAATTCTGGTCCGCGTTTTTGTCATAGATACGATATTGTAGATTGTATGGCAACAAGTTTTCCAACTCAATTGGAGCACGAAGGTTCACTTTAATTTTGGGAGCTTTCCTATGAGGCGTGTCAGGAGATGGTTAGAATCGTGATACAAACCTACCGTGCGGCGGGATCGGTGCAGTCAGTTTGTACCCATGCCTGGAAGCGGAAGGGTGCTTCCCGTGGATCGTTGTGAGGACAACTGATGGAAAATGACCTCTTGGCAACCAGATCTTCGAGTCGCAGAGACGAGCACCAACGATACCCAAATCCTTCTGTAATGTTTTCCGGTAAGTTACAGTATATGTTCAATGGTGTCATTCTCACGATCTGGCTGAACTTTGACTCTGTTCTGTGTTACTGCTTCAATGGGCAATGCATAGTCTTGACCAGGAGCTTCATGACCATGAGTGCGACACCTCGAAGGTACCAAGCAGTGACTGACCAATCCTTTCTAAAGAATACACTGGATGCCCGGTGTGATCCACTAACATGAGTTCCAATGGGTAGAACGTCAGGTTGACCACAAGATAAGTCGAACGCAGAGTCGCTATTTTGACGTTGTCTTCCACAGTTACCGCGCACAGTAAACGATCGGCATATTTCTCCACCCGGGGCCGCAGCGAGAAAGTGAATTCTCCCTCCTTGTCAACTGGGATACCTCGGAGAGCTTCCCAGGGTTTTCCAATGACTTGAATGCCGATGTTGTGTTGCTCGGATGCCGAACCGTGCTGTAAGTTTGTCAGTTGACCGCTGAAAGGGTTTGCAGCCAAACCTACTTCCCGCATCTTCTTCCAGTCCTCAAATCGCCAGTCTATAACCTGATCATGATTAAGTTTGACTACATTTCTCTCATGCATCCCAATGTTCGTGTCGTTATCTGACCAGATAAAGAGCGGAGAACCCGTGCGATTCCGAATACGATACGGAGCATAGCTTCCGCGGTCCTTTTGCATAACGAGTTCTCGTTCCCGACCCCACATGTTGATGGAGGTCGTTGCAAGCTCGGCGAATGTAGTGCTGATATTAAGGTCCAAGCGCTCGCGAGCAGCCATAGACACCTTGAGAGCACTTGAGGCTTGGTCCTTATTCAACTGTCATGATCGTTGTAGTGCAAACCACCCATATAGTCAATGAACCAAACTTACGGATAGCGTGAACTTCCATGGGTCAATCACTAACAATATAAAGTCAACTGGTTGATGAATTGAATATAAAGGTTCATACAAGGTTCCCAGTGCGAATTCGTAAGATTCCAATAATTGATCTGCGTTTCTAGCACAGCTGACGCCTGGAGCTGTATTGCGCGTGTCAATCTAACGAGCTTCATTTTTGTGCTTAAAGGCTCACTCCAGATGACCAGTCCTTAGCCATGAAGATGAAGGGTTTGACATTTAACTGAAGCATAGGTTGTTCATGCAAATCCCCGATTAAGATCAATCTAAAACCGTCAATGGACCCTTTCATCTGAAACCAGTGTCATGAACTTTCATAGCTCTGTTTCTAGATCCATACCTGTTCCTTTGACATAACAATATGTGCTCTGGCGGAAGTTCGTCGCGCACCCAACGCGGATGATGTGGACGGGACAACCCGGGTTTGCATATTCGGGAGCTGATCTCCGTCATGCGAGGTGTTCCTCTGCGATCTAGCATATAGCTCGACGGCTTTTGTGGCGATGGTAGTGATAAGGATGATATCACGATACGACGCCCGAAAGACTATTTCCGTTGACGAACTTTCCATTGATACGTTTTGTTCTGGTTCAGCGGCCGGACTGTCAAGGGAAAATGTCAGGTCAACATCATCCAAAAAGCGCACGGTGTCAGAGTCTGCTCCCATTCGTATCAGTGACATCCCAAGTCGGCTGACGTTCAGTGCCATAATACTCTATGTGGAGTCAGACATCACGTAAACCCAACTGGGGCAGTACTGACCTGCTGAGATATTAAAATTTGATTTACGTGAAGTCTAATGGCTTGGGAGCAGGGATCGGAATCGTTTTCGAGCACACTGATGGAAACGTCGTGAAGCTCGAGGCGCAAGCTAGTGGCAGAGGCCGAAGATTCCTTCCTGATTTCCCTTTCGTCGTCTTTGTTCATTGGACTCGAGGGACCGCTGACGAAAAACGACAGAAGAAAGAAAATGGGCTCCACGGCGAAGATTATGTGAGGAGCATCAACAGTCATGATTACAAGGGCAGAGGTGCCAGTGGAAGAATAAAGGACCATGAACTGGTTCCGTTCATGATCGGCGGCGGGGACAATTTCCCGAAATTTGGATTCGCCAGGCCGAGTATTGCTCATGGTAAATGAGCGTAGGATCAACTGCGCCTCAGAAGCGCCGTCAGACATTGACTTGGAACGGAGGCTGACGTCGTTCAGTGCAAATCGTGCAATTCCATGATCTCTAAGATTCGCCTCGGTGGTTGCCTCCCTGTCATACAAATGCAGTCTGACAGCAGTTATAGATGCCACCAGGTCGATAGTAGTCCAAGGTCGATCTTTATCGAGATTGGATGGTATACGGATTTCGGGCTCCAGATTGACGAGGGACGATTGCACGTCTAAGATAGCGGACAAGGGGTTGCCGAGGCTGGAAGCAGAAGTTAGGGTAGAATCCGCTTGGGCGCTGCCTTCAGGAGCACCAGCAAGCACTCGCGGTATCGACCGGGACAGTCCAACGAGAATCTCGTATTGAATCTGGGTGAGGTAGAGCTTTATGTCAGATATTTTAATGGAGACCTGTCACCTTGGATGAGTAGTGTACACTCTACCGAAGTCTGGGTCTTACTTGTGTACTCGGCGTTTCATCATCTTGAAGGCGATCAATGAGACCACACTGGGAGATGTCCGCGGTGATACTGATGTCATCGACAATTTTGAGCGTCGACAATTTGCCATCGTAATAAAGGTCCGATACAAGCTGAAGGCCAGTGAGGCTTGCTGAAATCCTGCTTGTATCTCCGTCAAAGCAGTTGCTTGCGAAGACCTCACCAAGGCGCATTGTCAAAATATCAGGAAGACGCGTAGGATCAGAGGGGAAGGCGATGATTGGAGTCTTCACGGAGATCTCGAATTGCATACGTTCGATTTCAGATGCTTTTTGTACAGCGGCATCGCGAGCTGTATCATACAGGATCTTGAGCTTCGCGAGTTTTGTGACAAACAAGTACATATCATGGAAGGGTTGCTCAAGAAAGTGAACTTTGAGAGAGCCAGCTGCCAAGTGAATAGCTGATTTGACGCCAGTGTAACCCTCATCCTCAGGGTCATAGGTTTGGTATCTGAATTCAGCAAAGTTGCTGCCTTCGATGGACAAAATCTGTTTGAACTCCTCTCGGCAAACATGCACAGAACGGTCATCGCTCAGGGCTAGACTTCCCAAGCGACCAGTGATACGCATAGTATTTGATCTCAATACCATGAGGACAGAAGCCGTTGACAGTGAGAGAGTCGCCAAGTTAGCGAGGTCATTGATCAATACAACTATGCGCCATAGTAAGTGGGAGGTCCGCAGCCACCACCGACCACCACTCACTTTGAATGCTGTCAAGTTTCACGGCGATACGGGTAGTGCTGGAGGGTCGAGGATGCGTCTCCGCTACGTCAGTAGGTTCCAAGTTCTCGACAGTCGCTGGAGTTCCTTGCGGAACGAACGTGGTGATTAAGAAGTCATAGAGGGAAATGACTGGTTCTGGCGCAGCATTGAAAATGAATGTCGATAGTCGGACATCGATACTCTGTTCAATGTTGTCGTAAACGGTAGAAAACTCTGGTGAATTTCTCTGCACGCGCTGATATGACACTGAGAGAAGATCCTTGTCGCCATCCGTGTCATCTGACGATATGAGTCGGATTGGATCTTTATCCATTTGCACGATATTCATGGTCAGGGCCCTTCGCAAATCATCAACCACAACCTAGGCTCACGACATTCACGCTCACCTGAGATTAACATCCACAGTTAGGTTATATTTGAGGAGCACTGAGCCTAGCCGAAAGTGTTGCAGGGTTACATATCCGAGTGGCTTCTCGCGCCCGTCTGAACCTGAACGTGCAATTGACGCGCGTAAATCGTCGACCGCAAAGTCGAGTTCGAATATATGTTGCCGGAGCTCCGGATTCTGTTGCACACGTCAAATGAGGCGAAGGCAATATAAACGTCGAAGTTCACCATCTCCGATGTCCCGTCGCTTGCTTCAAAGAATATATCTTCTCGGTTGGTAGAAGTATGTTCAGTTTCGGACTGGTTCTCATCGACATTGTATTCCGGTGCCACGGGCGAGAATAATCCAGCAGACAAAGGCAATACCATGGATTCTGGATCGGTGTACGCCGGTGATGACTTTGGCTTGTAGCTCCTCTCCGATTCCTCACCAAATTTTGGAATAGTAACGTCAATTAAGCGCATAAGTGTCTTGTACTTTGTATCAGATAGGTTGACGTGCAAACTGGGCAAGTTTCCAGAAATTTTGAATCGAGCAAGGGTGAGAGCATTTGGAACAATTGAGTTTTGTACTTGAAGACCAATGTTAGTTCGCTCCAGTAAGTGAAGATGATCGCCCGTTTTGGACGTCAAAGCCTCGCGACATGCTTGCAAGTTGGTGCCCACGATAAACTGCGGTAAATCAGTAACATGAACCTGATCAGAAAAGTGAATCACCTGTGCGGCTTCTAGCTTGATCATCACTTTGTCATACATTAGTGATTCCAAGCGCTTATAGTCCGCTTCGCTATATTGCTGATTCTTTTTTGCTTCCAGCTCGCGCATTGCATGTTTATCGGCAAGGTCGCTCTCCACGGCAATATGTCCTGCATCAATAATCAAGTGACCACAGTCAAAGGAAGTGATGCTAGTAGAAAGTCAGATGACATCAAGATGCTGACGAAAGCGCATACTCCTCAGGAATGATAATGACAGGTGCGTTCATGTCTACCTGCAAATCGACCGTCTTGTGAGCTTGCAGCGCATATTCCAAGCCTGCCCGAGTTTCCTTTCGTAAACCCTCCAGTGTTTGACTGGCAACGTTCTGCAATATAGTTATTTCATGACGAGGAATTACAAGGACGGAATTACTTACCAGGAGCGCCTCCACTGACTCCAACTGACTTTCGGGTGGTCTTAAAAACCTTGCAATAGCTTCGACGTACCCTCGGTGATAGATTATCTCCATGTGACGCATGCGAGCTGTGAGAGCGGTATCTGCTCGCTGATCGAGCGGATTACTCTCGACTTTGAGGTAAAAAAAAGGCTCGTCGGACTCCGCATGGTTCCCTGGTCTGATTGCATTCTTGACCTGTACGATCTGAGGATGAAGTGTATTCTCGGTAGTCCCATCGAACACACTCAACCCCCCAAGAGAGACGGACATCTCAAAATTGTCCGATCTCTGAACAAAGTCTGCACAGAACGATTCGAAGACCATAGAGATGATATCAGAGGAAACTCCTCTTGGATGGCTCTTCAATGCAAAAGATCCCATTCTTAGTTCAGTTGCGACTCGCAGCTTCATGGCATCCCGGGGTGTTTCCAAGGAAGCTGCGATAGCAGATTTTTCATCGTAATCGAGGACATCGTATAATTGCTTTCGTTGTTCCTCAGTCATTGGACCGCCGAAACTTGCGTCCTCATTTCGAACGTTGGAGTCTGCGGAGCTCCACAACCAAGATGACCAGCTGCGAGTTTGCTGTCGCTGAGCGCGCTCTTCCTCGACCTTTTTGCGTTGCGCAATATCCTTCCGTAAACGAGATCGCGCAATGGACCTGTAGAAGCGGATGTCTTCATATGTAAGCTTGCACTCCAATGCTTCGATAGAGGTAGCTTCCTACTCCCAAATGATTAACAGGAAAAAGTTGTCCATCAAAATGATTTTTACGTACATGCTCTCGGAGAGTATTCGTAAGTTTTCTTTCAAAAAGTTCCACGTATTTGTTTCGATCGTCACGACGTTCTTCGAAGTAAGCCCAAGTCCATTTCCGCCGCCGTTCGTGGACAGTGTCTAAAATCGCCGAACCAGCGAATTGCAAACGAGCTCTGGCGGCGTTTCTCGCCAAGGCTTCGTCATTTGGTCGAAATTTGCGGTACTGCAGGCTTCAGTAGTCTGTGATAACACCTGCGTTTGAACTTACTTGTTGCTGACGGATATAAAAGTGGTACATATCCACAAGAGATATGACGTCCCGGTATTGGTTGTCATCTAAAGCCACGCCTATATCTTCGAAACGTAGGTGTACATCAAACAAAGGTGTCTTGTCATCTGCTTTGTGGTTCACGACGATCTCCAGGGATTGATAAGACTACATCAGATTATAGTCAACGTGTGACTTACCCTTCCTTCCCCGGACACAGGACTAAGGATAAATTGGTGGGAAGAATTTTGGTCATTAAGGGAGATCTAACGAACATTAGTTATAACGGTGACATTTTAGAAATAGAATACCATATCCATGAATTTCCTTTTGGCTTCGAATGGTGACAAGCCAGCCATGCTGAGAGAATCTGTATCAAAGTAAATGGCCAAAGACGACAGGCTCGACAACTGCGTTGTGATGAGGAACACCAGGAGGCTCATAAGACAGTGCTTACTTTATGAATCGCGCCAATGGTACTTTCAATGAATGCTGGCTCCCAATGTTCATTAACTGACCGGATGGCGAAGCCAGCGAGTGTAATTCCTGCGGCGAAAGGATGCTACAATTGATGATTTGAATCAATTCGGTTGATTCAGCGATGACACTTACACCAGGAACACTCAGCTTGTCTTCGTATCTTACGTGTATATTCTTGATTGTCACCTGCACATTGTTGATTATCTTGGCGGTCAGAGATGCCCATAAGCCCTGCGACTGAGGGGAAGCATCTGCTGAGCCAAATTGAGCGCTTTGAGAACTATTGATGACAAATTAGGAAGGGACTTGCCGGATGAAACCTCCGCTTGTCCACGCATGTGCAACAACTCGGCGTTCTCGAGGCGCTCTCGCTTTGCGGCTTGAGCTCTGCATTCCTCCTCCTCAGGATCAATGTTATCCCGGGGCGAAGGCACTACAAGGAGGTAGACATCTTCAATATGTATTTCGACTGGCTGGTTGCCCAAGTTCATCCAGTGAAGTGACAGCGTGAATGTCCCGAGATATCCTGGGGAAAGCGTGAGTGGGCTTCGCAAAGCAAGTTTTGTACAGACCCTGTAGAACGTCGACGGGAAGTCTGAAGTTATCAAGAGCACCCTTTTTGAGGCGTAGGTTCCGCAATGTCAGTTGACCTAGAGAAAGGACGACGTTTGCAAGAGTGGGAAATCGAATAAAAAAAAGGACCTTGGGCTATCCCATAATTGACCTGGTTCATATCGAGGTTCTCGACATACGGAGCAAGAATTCTATTGAACACCTGGGCGAGTCGATGTTGGACTGGAATTCGTGGACGATGTTAATAGTGATACATACGACGTTCAACACTTCTTTGCCCGGATCTAACCACCACATTGTGGCGAGGCAAGGTTCGTACGTGTTTTAAGTTCTAGTCTGTTCAGTTGTCGTGGTCCGTAAGGGTGACGCTCGACTGAACGGGAGCGAATAGGCATTGACAAATAAGGAAAGCGAAGCATCGTCATCTCACGTGATACTCACTAACGGTCCTTTGTCTAGTACGTCGAGGGACTTGTCATGGATCCTGTGTGCGTTGTGCGCTCCCTGTTTCATCGATTTCAGCTTTGGCGACGTTGGCGTGCTGCAAACTTCCGTATGTTTGTTGTAAAACTGAAGTTGAAGCCAAGCATGACGGTCCAAGGTTCGAAGCGCCTCCAACACGCCATTGTGAACGATAAAACTGCCAACTTCCAGGGCTACCAGCATCCCCCCGGGCACGCAACACAGTCAGGCCACCAGCATCTTCCACCCGCTGAACAGCCACGTGGGAATGGCTCACGTCACGCTCTGTGTGACACATGCTGCCATAACTTTGTCTAGTCCATTCTTTTTTTTTTCAACTCGTCCTTTTGCCGTTCTACGTACACTTGATCATGGCTCTCGCCGATTTTCTCCTCACTTTCTTACCCGGCGACGTTCTTCCTTATTATCTCACTCACTATGTTCCAGGCAAGACCCCCCTCTCCACGTTGCCCATCGTGTGGGCGGCCCTGGCATCATACCTCGTCATTATATTCGGCACTCAAGAGGTCATGAGGAGCCGCCCTCCACTGAAACTCAACAATCTCTTTCGCGTCCATAATGCTTTCTTGACGTTGGGAAGTGGTCTCCTTCTTGCCCTTATGGTCGAAGAGGTAGCGTCCATATGGGTGAAGTCCGGTACATATGATACCATGTGTAAAGAGGCATCATGGACACCAGTCAGTTCTATTCAGTCCTCATCATTTGTCGCTCATCGTTCCCAACCACTTTAGAGACTCGAGTTTTACTACATGATCAATTACTACTTCAAGTACATTGAGCTTTTCGACACCGTCTTCTTGGTGCTGAAGAAGAAGCCTTTAGGTTCGTATTTCAGTCTTATCTTGCTGTACACTTGTACAATGCCGTCTCCAGCTTTCCTGCACGTCTTCCATCATTCTGCAACGGCTTTGCTATGTTTCACGCAATTAAACGGCAAGACAAGCATCGTAAGCTTATATTCCACTCACGTCTCTCTCGCTTCAAAGTTTTATGTCAGTCATGGGTTGTCATTTCCTTGAATCTTCTAGTCCATGTCATCATGTGTGAGTTCCTTGATGGATCTTTTGCGCTGACTGCTGAATTGGTCACAGACTATTACTATTATGCGGCGGCCGGTGGTGCCAAGATTTGGGTATCTCCATCTCTGCTAAATTTCGCCTCCATCTCAATCAGTTTTCCAGTGGAAGAAATACTTAACAAGTATGCAAATTACCCAGTTCGTTGTTGATCTTGCCATCGTCTACTTTGCTAGTAAGTGTAGGTTGATTCTTCAGGGTCCGAAAGACGTTGACACATAGTATAGCCTTCCAACGCTTTGCACATTCTCATTTCCCCCATCTGCCTCACATTGGGAACTGTGCTGGAACAGAGACTGCCGCGTTGTTCGGCTGTGGGCTCTTGTCAAGCTATCTAGTGCTCTTTATCAACTTTTACATCCAAACATACCAAAAGCCTGCAAAGGGAAAGATGCCCATTGTTAATGGTAATGGACGTGTTCACACGACAGGGTATGATTTTATCCATGGAACCATTTATGAACTCATGTACCACGCACGTTACAGCCTCAAACAAGAATGAAGAACGAAATATCTAGCACTCTACACGTCATTTTTAGGATACTGAACACGTTTAATTTACCGATGTCTTGTGTTACTTGAATTTTTCCTCTTAAGTCCACAGTACGTCCAGTCGTTTTATGTCGACATCGTCTTACCCTTGATCGTCTGTATATCGGCATTTGTGATTGCTTACCGCTAGACCTTTCTTGTGGATGCTTTCTTACTATCTGATACCGGGAGGTGATGAGCCAAGTAGTAGGGCTGAGCAGAAAATTAATTAATTTACGCTCCGCGCAAGAATAGGGTCTAGAGGTCACGTGGTCTGATATCTGAGTTCTGCACATTTCCAACTGTCTATCGATCTGATATATTGGAAGGCACTAGTAACCTCCCAGTTGAACTGTTGCCATCTCTGTCCGACTCAGCACTCAACACTCCGCACCAAGCTTGCTTTTCGTTACAAAGGTTAGTTTAAGCCCTTTTATGGAATAATACGGATTATGTAACATATCCAAAAAAAAATTGATATGGTTTGGACGAGAGTTGGCTGTCCACTTACGTTGGCTTGTCACTTGACAGTGAGATGGACAAACCTAAGCAACCTGATACAATTCATCCGGTCTCCCTGGCTTCTGTAGCTCCACCGCCATTCGAGCAGAGCGCAAAGGACCCACTGGTCCTCCAAGTCTCTCAGCGCGAGACGTACACTGCTTCTGGCGGTGAGCCTCCTCCTCCAGAGTTCACCCCATACGCTGCTTCCTACTTTATCTCGCCTGCCAGTGGGAACGTCGTTTCTCATGACCCTCACTTGAACGAGGATGGTTCGTGAAAAGCTCAATCCCTTTGCGAACTATGATACTGACGTCCCAAAAGGTGAAGCGCTCTATCGTTTTTTGCTCTCCCAGGCAGCTATCCCCCCTCGCATGTTCCTACGTTGTCGAGGGTCCCACAGGGAAATTCATACCCGCCTGGTCCGCTCACACCATGCGGACCACTCAGAGTGGAGGACTGAGCATTACACTGAAACGGTCGTCGATTTTGATTTCAAGATAGACATCGGCCAGCACATCCTTGGCGGACCTACACATTGGTCGGCAGGTGACTCAGCCCCTGCCTACCGCGGGCGTATGTTCCGCGAAGTTGGTATCGGCGGTGAGAAGCGCAAGGCCACGGGAACGGAGGTACACGCCGCGGAATCTTGGGATAAAGAACGCGACTCAAGGGGCTTTCCTCCATGGATTGGCAGCGACTATGCATGGAGAGACGATCAACCACACGTCATGCACAATAACAGTGTGTTGAAATCATCCTGGACGCTTCGCCAGTGGGCGGACGACTACTGCTCCAGTAACAAGCTCTTAAAGGAATTTGAGTATCACAAGGTCTGTCTAATGTATTCACCTGAATATGGTCTATCAGCTAATGCCATGTAGGTCGTTTATGGTTGGAATTTCGATGCGCTCAAATCTGCAACCCGCTCTCTCATAACTTCCATCCCTTATAGAGGGGATCTTGAGGTCTCATTTGAAACCATGGACTCCACGATCTCTATCCGATCACAGAATCGTCTGTCGCTCGCGCTTTCGAATGGGTGGATCAAGTTCCTATTGATTATCACCTTCATATATCCTTTCCTGTGGTTGTTCCGGCGATTTTACAAACGGGGTGGTGGAATATGGAGAGTCTGCGGAGGCGCATACGCCCTCAAGCGTATCGAGCAACTCACCCCCCAAGAATCTGCTGAAGGTTTCCCAACCAGCAGTCCGTTTCCAGACGCGCAAACTGTTGACGGTACTCGCAGTCAGGCATCTACTAGTAGTCACTCCCATCCGCAGTCTACGGTAG
>JBBPTB010000478.1:0-19729 GCA_038093875.1 Boletus tylopilopsis | reverse complement strand
AATCGGATCGGAACACCATCCAGCTGTCACGATGACCGACCAGCCTACGAAACAAAAGTTATGGGGAGGTCGGTTTACCGGCAAGACAGATCCGCTGTGGGTTGTTTCTCACTCTGTCTTGTTCGTCGTGTATGATGGATCGACAGGATGCATGCGTTTAATCAGTCACTCCGATATGACCAGCGCATGCACGCTGCGGACATCCGCGGGTCGATCGCCTACGCCAAAGCACTCGCACGCGTCGGGATCTTGACGAACGAGGAAGAGACAGAAATCGTCCAAGGGCTGCAAGCTGTCGAGGCCGAATGGCAGAGCGGCCAGGTGCGCGGCGATCGTATCGTCTTGTCTGGCAACTCATCAGGAGTCGATCTGTAATAGTTCGTGTCCGCACCCGACGACGAAGATATCCACACCGCCAACGAACGACGGTTGACAGAGCTGATCGGCCCCCTCGGGGGGAAGCTGCACACGGGACGATCGCGGAACGATCAGGTGGCGACCGACATGCGGTTGTGGTTGTTGGACCAAGTGGCGGACGTGCAGACCAGTCTCGAGGGGCTCTTACGCGTCATGGTCGAGCGCGCAGACAAGGAACGGGACATGTTGTTGCCTGGATATACACATCTCCAAGTGCGTCCGTCTCTATGCTATGGAACGTGCTCATCCCCTGGGACGGCGTGTCATGTAGCGCGGTCAACCGATCCGCTGGTCCCACTTTCTGCTCTCGCATGCGTTCTCGTTCAAAAACGACCTCGACCGTCTTCGTCAACTCGTCCCGCGCATCTCCGTCCTCCCGCTCGGCAGCGGCGCCCTCGCCGGCAACCCCTTTGCTATCGACCGTGAATTCCTCGCCAACGAGCTCGGCTTCATGTCCCTCGCCGAGAACAGCATGTGGGGGGTTAGTGACCGCGACTTTGTCGTCGAGTTTCTCATGTGGTCCAGTTTGACGATGACGCACATGAGTCGATTGGCCGAGGATTTGATCGTGTACTCGACGGCCGAGTTTGGCTTTGTCGCGTTGAGCGATGCGTATAGGTACGTGCTCATGTTTCGTGCTTCGTGTGACGTGCAACAACGGTGTGTGTAGCACCGGATCGAGCATCATGCCGCAGAAAAAGAACCCCGATTCGTTGGAGTTGTTGCGGGGAAAGGCAGGTCGAGTCTTTGGTAGTGTGCGTGTCGTGTCTCACCGCCAATATATGCGTCTGACGTTGACGTTGGACCATCCCAGATGGCCGGGTTCTTGATGACACTCAAAGGTCTGCCGTCGACGTACAACAAGGACATGCAAGAAGACAAGGAGCCGCTGTTCGACGCGGTCGACACCATTTCAGCCTCGCTCAAGATTGCCGAGGGCGTAATCGCCACGATGACGGTGTGTCATGGTGATGGTAGTCATTGAACGGGCTTTCCGTTGACGCAGGGTTCATGTGGCTAATGTAGGTGCACGGGGACAAGATGCGCGCCGCGTTGACCATGGACGTGCTCGCGACGGACCTTGCAGATTACCTCGTCCGCAAGGGGGTACGTGCATGTGCGATCTGTCCGAGATTGGCACGTTCAACGCATGCGTGTCTAGGTACCGTTCCGAGAGACACATCACGTGTCGGGACGGGCGGTGGCTCTCGCCGAGGCGCGCCAGTGCCCGCTCGACGCGCTTTCTGTGCAAGACTTCAAGGGGCTGCACGACAAGTTCGACGACGACGTCCTAGGCGTGTTTGATTTCGAGGCGAGCGTCGAGAGGCGGACGGCGATTGGGGGGCCGAGTAGGGGAACGTTGGACCGGCAGATTGCGGTGCTGCGGGCTGCGCTCGGTGTTGCTGCGTCGTGATCGCGACCGCAGGCGTTATGACATGTACAATTCGGATATTGTCAAGGCGATGACAGTCTTGTGATTGGGCATCAGCGTTCTATCACTCAGTCTGTCATGCATCCTGGGTTAGCCGCATCTGCCACGTTCCAAATTAACAACCTCCATTAAGGAATGACAGGGCATGAGCCTACTCCCAACTACACTTGCAGCAAGGGAACAATGGCTTTTCCATGATCATGGCGGTGGTGACTTTTGGGTGTCACCTAGTATGCCCCCACTCTGAAATACACTCTGTTCGATTCAACTTGGAATGTTGGATTCTGCAATTGGCATCCCCATTTCAAGTACTAGGGTGCATTTCTGATTGAGGTTCTGGCATGACCTGTTCTCTGCTGGCTTCTCTCTTCTCCCTTGTAAAGTTTAGTTTAGTGGCAACTGTGTTGGTAGGCATGTCTGATCACCTTGCTTGACAAGGTTTCTTCCTTGTGCCCTCAGACGACGCCGACGATATGACGACTGGGCTACTGCGGTTTTTGTGTCGTCATCGTTGCCAGGCGAGACGAGGGAGAGGGCGAGGGAGCGGCGGGACAAAAGACGAAGGTGATGACGACGACGACGACGGCGTGATAACTGCGTGATCGCGGTTATCGCATCGTCGTCATTGTCGTCGGCAAGCAAGATGAAAGGCGAGGGCGAAGGCGAAGGGTGGGAGCGACAACGACGAGGACGAAAGGCGGTAGTGATGGCGACAATCAGCGATCGCGGTCGTCGCTTCGTTGTCATCGAAGGAATGGCGAGGCGAGGCAAAGGCGACGACAAGGACTACGTGACAGTTGAGGTGAGGGCGAAGGCGAGGGTGCAGGTGGTTGGTGCAGAGCGTGACCGCTCACGTACAAATGCGTTCGCGTTGGTGTTTTCACACGAACGCGAGGGTCGGGCAAGGGCGAGGGCGAGGTGACGGGTACTGAGGGCACCGCGGGTACTGCAGGCGCGGGTACGGGTTTATCACGGGTCACGAAATCGTGACCCGTACTCGCACCCACGCAGTAAGGTACCATACCCGTGCTGTTCTCTAGAACTCGTAGGGCAAAATCCACTGACAAATTTTTGTCATTCCTCACCTGCTTGTCTAGTTTGATGGTCCACCTGAGCTTGACACACTTTCAGTGCAAGACTCTAGGGACTGTACGAGAGGTTCAACAACAACAAGTCACTGGGCGTGTTTGATTTCGAGGTGAGCGTCGAAGGATGGATGGCATTGGGAGGCCAAGTAGAGGACGTTGTACAGGCAGATTGCGGTGCTGCGGGCTGCGATCAGTATTGCTGCGTCATGATGGCATCACGGTTGATTTTGTACAATGGGCAAGCTACTACCGCTGCCATGTGTCCTTGGTTGACCGATTGCCATGATTGCTTTCAAATCGTCTTGTAACAGGAGAATCACGGAGATATCGACGACTTTGAGTATTTCACCGACGTGAACGTTGCGTCTCATGATATTCCATTCAGCTCGACTTGGTTTGGAACGGGAATTCTTAATCAGTTGACGCTGCCTTCAAAAAAGTCCCAAAACGTTGAGGGGTGGCGGTTGGCCGTGTTAGGGACAGGAGGACTGCGGCGTTGCATGCGGTGTAATTTTTGTTTGTAGTCATTTGTTAAACCGCGTCAAGAAAACAAGAACGTCGACAAGGCTATTCTTTACACAACAACCATCTCACATACCCTTTGGACGACGTTACTATGGATAAATTAGCGGCAATGAGAGTCAGTACTTTTTAATCTTTTTCGTTCATGCCGGACTGAGCCACGTCTCGTAGGCCCAACAACAGGCTAGGTGAGCACAACATTCACTTGCGAACGGACTCTTGATAACTCACACTCGCGCAGCCAATACCGAGCTAACCCATACAGTAGACAGGACGATGCTGCGTACGAAATGTCCGACGTCAAGGACAGCACGACCAACCTCACCACTGGCGCAGGCGGCCCAGACGCTGGGGACAACATGTCTGCCTTTTATGCCGAAGTACGCATGTCATCTTGTAGTGCAGTGTTGCTCTTATGCTGCCTAGATTTCGTCCCTTCAAGACAGTCTCAAGTCGTACAACGCCAATGTCACGCGGATCGAGGAGCTTCAGTCGCGCTCCTTGAACAACACCGACGAGACAGTCGGTCAGCGGAATGCAGCGCAGTTGGCAGAGCTCGTAGCTGAGACGAGTGCGTTGAGCGCGACGTTGAAACGACGTATTCAAGCGCTGGAGAGACAACCTGGAAGTGGGCGGGACGGCCAAATTCGAAAACAACAGGTGAGAGACATCGGAAAAGCAAATGTCAATACTGACCATCCTGCTCTCATAGACTGCGCTCGTCAAATCCAAATTCGTGGACGCCATTCAAAACTACCAACAGGTGGAACAACAATTTCGTCAAAAATACAAACAACGAATGGAGAGGCAGTTCAAGATCGGTGTGTTGCGTTTTTTTAGGTGTTGTTTCAACGGTTGACTTGGTTGCGTCTAGTCAAACCGGATGCTACTCCGGAGGAGATACGGGCAGTGGTGAACGACGATTCTGGCGGCCAGATTTTCAGTCAAGCTGTAAGTCGTCGTAGCATGTATTCTTGCATCATAGGTTCACTTAATTTTAGTTGATGAACTCCAACCGTTATGGTGAATCGAGAGCTGCCTACCGAGAGGTGCAAGCACGTCATCAGGACATACAACGCATTGAGCAAACTATCGCAGAACTTGCACAGCTCTTCAGTGATGTATGTGTCAAGGAAGAATATAGTCTCATATCACTTATCTTCATTTCCTTGCGTAGATGAGCATCTTGGTAGAGCAACAGGGTGAGGCCATAGATAACATTGAGACGACTGCGGTGGCTGTCGAAAAAGACTTGGAAGCAGGGTAGGCCTCGTATCCTAGTGTATTTGACTCTATTTAACTTCTACATTCCAGAATTGGCCACACAGACAAGGCCGTTGCCTCTGCTCGCTCCGCAAGAAAGAAGCGGTGGATATGCTTCTTCCTCACACTCATCATCCTTGCCACCGTCGCCATCGTCGTTGCCGTCGTAGTTACTAACAACATTCACCACAAGTAGACCCGCCGCCCAGCTACTCTTGTCGCATGCTTTCCTTTGTTTCTGCCTGAAGATAATGACCTTTTTTTCTTTTTCCTCTCATTGGACCCGTTTCCCTTGCTTTGGTCGCCATATGATGGCATGCCACTCCTTTGGACTGGACTCCCGACACGCCGCAAAATGTTCGCTAGCACTGTTACACGGGATCCACACTCTTTTCCATCATTACTATCTACTTTATCGAATCTAGTTGGCAACGATTTGGATCATACACATCCCGGAAACCGATTACTCTTTAGCTGACCAGATGTTGGGGGTGGTCACTACAGTAGTAGGATACCTCACGTTATTTTATGATGATCTGGCATCAAATAGTGTGACATTCGTTAGCTAATATGTAAGTACACACCCCCATGGGAAGAGAAGGTCACGGTGGGGGATCGTCCATCATCCAATTCCGGCCCAAATCTTAAAAGCGTGCGATGAGGTAGAAATGAATAGCTCTCTTACTTACAAAGTTCGTCTACACGACCCTGACATGTTATACAACGTTCGCACGTACCGGGCTCCAATACACCGAATACATGTTGTGGAGACGGGAACGCTATTTGAGTGAGGGCTCAACACCGGACACGCCAGCGAGCTCTCAAGGCCGACGGATCAATGAGACCCACACGATCGTCTAACGCGACTAGACCGATCAGTGACGACTCAGACTCGCGTTGGACAGGGGTACCTTCGGCACGAACGATTCATTTTTTGGCATCTTGTCTTACAAACTCACACCATGGACCTGTTTCATTCGACATGTGTGTAGGAGATCAGGTACCGTCCAGTGCGACTGGGTTCCAATTTCAGTGCAATCGAGCAAATGAACCTGAAAAAGATGGGTCTTCTGTTGGCCAGGAGACAGTTCAGGCTTGGATAACTCGAGCGCCACCGTATCTATCCCACCTGGAAATTTTTCACAAAAAAAAGGTATCATACCAAAGCAAACGAACCTTTTTTTTTTGGCGTTTTGCCTCGATTCCGCCGCCATCGCCGCATCAGAGGGATCAATACTCTTGTATATTGCCATCGGAACCGACATGTGTAGTGGGGAATTGATGCTGGCAGGTACCCGAGTCTGTCAATTGAGCCAGAATACAAGAGGCCGATCGATCATCTAGCCAGACGACACATCGATCCAGCGTCGACTGGGGACCCCTTAGCATCCAACGTTCTCCTTGACGAGGCACCGTCCGCATGGACGAACGTGGAATCTGGTGACTCGGTTGCCAGTATCCGAATTGATAGGTGGGACCGTTGTGACAGACAGTGACTGAGTATGGGGTGCTTGAGCGCGGATGATAAACCCTGATGTACGGCTGGACCGCGCTCTGTCTGGGGGTAGAGACACACTGGCACCACCTTCCGTATCCCAGTCCGCGGAACACGAGACACAGCCCCTCAAAGGACGCTGCGTTCGGACGGACGTGGAATGACATTTTGCTGGCGATTTGAATCTGTTCGAGAAACGTGGCGTGTGTCAAGAACCTTGTGGGATGCACCCCCCGCCGACAGGATGGCATGCCAACTAGCTTGTGGATTTGACAATAGACGGACTTAAACGGAGATACAGAGTAGTCGACTCACGTCGTGTCAGATGTCTTGGAAGGAACTTGAAAGTTCAAGGTCAGGTCCAGACGAGTCTTGGCCATTATCAGGGCTTATCAGAACCACCATCGGATAACACAAACGAAACGAAACGCCACAAAACATGTCAACTCACGACGGCATTGCATGGCGGCGTTGTTGCAGACATCAGGGTGAACATGTATCAAGCTTGACCAAGCAAGAGACGCACGAAATCGGTGCTCGGGGTTGGGAAGAAGTGCCGTCCGAACGAGTCCTGTCCCAAAGAGTTGCTAGCGAACTACGCAGCCCACGGGTGTAACCTCCAAGTCCACGTTTGAAAGGGGGATAAAGGGGAAAGCAAAGCAAGATTCGGTCTGCCTAGAAACAGTACCGCGCCGGCGTTGTTGCGGTAACGATGATAGCAGTAGTTACTGGGACGATCAAGATCAAAAGAAGCAGATCCATTGCTAATGGAACGCGCGCACGTTGCTGTCATTTTTGTGTTCCACCTGTCGGCGAAAGCGCAAGCGGGTCCGGAAATGCCGAAAGTATAGGAATGATGAACATGTGAACACAACTCAGAGTCTCCGATACAACATAAAAGTACCTGGTCCCCGGTCACTGGCCATTCTCAGAAGCCGACATCTTGAATAAGAAGGCAGATATAGCGTCCCGGGGAATAGGAGGGAATATGTATACTCTTCCGCAAAGGAAGACGAGGCGATACCGACATATTCGGGTTCCGTGGACATCAACCGTACGAAGGTGTTATGTACACTGGATAAAATTTTCAACTCGATTGAGCCCAATTATACATGTTTGAAACATACAGAACGATGTTTAGCGAAGGCCAACAGTGAGGTCCGGAAACCGCTGGTAGCAACTTCATACAGCCTGTTTGACCGTTCTACTTTGACGAAGTTCCCGCCGCGGCCGAGTCCCGACCACCAGACGCTGGGATGCTAGAGCTCTCGAACGAGTCCGTGCTAGAGACGCAACTTTGGGAGGACTCGGATTAGGCATCGATAGAAAGACTACAGACTTATCGTCTATCCCGTTCTAGCTGTATGATTCACCTTTGACCAGACCAAGTGAGATATATGGTGACCCGAGCGACTCGCTGGTCATGCAAGGGGAAAAACATTGTTCCTCTTCCTCTGATACAGCGTGGTCATCCCTCCCCGCATTATTTCTATCTAGGTTTGAGTGACGAATCACAAATACCCGAGATACCCCGAGGATGCACACGGAATCAGTTCCTGTCGCGGGCCCCTGTCCCTTGATTGGGGAGCCATCGTCTGGGTTTGAGAAAACGCAGAAAAACTCCATGATACAACAAGCCAAAGAGGGGTAGTGTACAGGTGTCGGCAAAGCACCGTCGACCGCCGATTTCAATGCAGAATCCACGCTTCCATGTGTCCCATGCCATTTCGAGTTCGCACAGGCGTGTGGCTTTGCCTAGATTATATAGTCACCTTTGTATGAAGCAGTCTGGGGCGAAAAGGGAATCTGCCGCGATACCCACCTCGCCACGGCTGGTGAATGCTCAGGAAAATGCGAGACGGCGAACGGCGAGATGATCATGCTAACATCGCGATCCAAACACTTGAGAACCTCTTAATCTGGAATCGACAGTATCCCACCTCATGCGCGGTAGGTCACCTTGTCCCGAGCCAACGGTAAATTGGCAATTGGGGCATAACACCAGGTTTGCGAACGATTGTCACACCCATTCAACACTGAATACAACAAGCGAAGGCACATGTTCAGCGCTGGTTCCGTGTCATTGAATAAACAGGCAATAAAACCTTATCTGCATATTTCTTCAAGGAGGGATGGACATCGTGGGGATGGACAAGGCAATGCACGGAATACCAAAACGTGAGAGAAAATAGTGAAGTGAATTTTCTGGAGGCGAAAGACCAGGTAACAGTGAGGAATGGCCCAGTACTACCTTCGAATATACTCGTATTGACGGTCGTGTCGCGCTGTGGGAGGGATCTTGGGTGCTCCGAGTGGGGCTGAATGCGGAAAAAAGGCGTAAATATATCAATACGATAACCATCGGGCAATGTAAGCATTTCAATTTATTTCTGATCAACAACACGAGTTGCTGGCGGGAATCCTTGACACATGAGGCATAGCGCGAGGATGAAGATGTGGTCGCAGGTTGAATGGATGCGGAGCAAATTGCGAGGAAAGAGGAACGGAACAAATACTCTGAGATGCATGAGGGTGTAAATGGATTTGAATTTGTAATAGGTCACGCACGAGGTCTGTCCAAAGAAATCTATTCGCAGAGGTAGAAAGTCGATGTGAACATACGAATCGAACACAGAGTAGTAGATGCGGAAGAGATGGATGATCTCAATGACTGCGAGTACCGGGTGATAAGCGCACGATTATCGAGATTACCAAGACTTCGAGAGTCCCCCTGACCCGCCACAGAAGCACAGAAAAATTCCAGGCGGACTTGTTTTTCTTCTATGCCGCAGTGTGATATATTTATACACATTCCGGAATATCGGACGATGAGACGAAGTCTGCGTGTGAACGCGCGTTAGCAAAACAGTAAAGTTCAGGGATTTCGCGATTTCGACAGAATGCACTGATGCAGACGGAACAATACACTTTGACGGTGAAAGAGCGCAGGTGCAGTCCTGCCGACCACATGGCTAGTATGGTCATTGGTGGACTTACAGAGAATACAGCTTCTGTTCCCCGAGTTGCGCCTACCATGTGGTCTAGGCACACCACAGATAGGTCTCGGGGTAAGCGGAACAAGCCCTAAATTATTAGTTCATGCATAAAAAATATTTCGCGGTATTCTCAACAGAAAGTCCATTAGCTTGCAATGGCTTGTACGGGAATTAGCAGGAGTGGCCACTTATCCCAGAAAAAAACGCCGCATTGACGCTAGCCTGGTTGGTGACACAGTGAATTTGATGCGCCATGCTTCATGATGCGGATATGAATAGAATTTCTCTCACCTTCCTTTCTTCGAAGGTGCCCGCGCCTTCACTGATGGTCCAGACGAAATTCGACATAGATAGATAGCATTCAGGTCGTCAGACCAAACCAGACAATGAAGTCGACCCACATCATAACTCATCTCTTATGTTACGGGACCCTTCATTCTCCTCTTCCTCCAAATTTTGATCACCTTCCTCTTCTGTTCCCTCACCACGCCTCTTACCGAATGCCGCACTTCGCAGCACGTCTCTTAAACGTGCATACTCTTCAGGAGTCATATCAGCCTGTACTGCTCCACCGCCATTTCCATCCATCGGTATTTCCTCCAGAATCTCGATGAATATATCGCCATTCTCCCTACGATCGAAAAAGACCTGTGGGTTGTTGCCGCCCAAGACTGGGGTTTCGGGTGATTTTATCAGAGCTTCTATGGCCCGCTTCAAAAGGTCGTCCAACTGGCCGTCTTCAATATCATCGAGATTTGATTCGAACGAGCTCTGGAGCGGCGCATGGGTAGGTATTATGAAACGGGAATCGCGATTAAGAAGATGGACAGGACGGTCAAGTTCATTCAGATTTACTTGCTCGCCCGCTGGTCTCTGTTCAAGCTGTGTTGACTCGGAAGCAGGTGCTTGTTCAGAAGTTGGGTTGACGATTTGGCGGCAGCGGACGAGCGACTCGTCGCGAGTTTCTAGACGAGACTTGAATCCAGGCTCACCACATAAACGCGGTGTCTGTACCACGAGCACGTAGGAACATGTTTGTGCTTCTCGAACGAGAAGTATGGAATCGGCCATCGTCATCGAACAGTGGAACTGAAACTTATTCAAAAAAATGTTTCTCAGCAAAGGATCGGATAAACTTGCCTGGACTTCGACTTCACGGGGTTTCCCAGTTTTATCGCAGAATGTACCATCATCCCATCGTTGTACAAGATAACGGGAACCTGGACCACGTGCAACCTCCAGAGTTGCAGCACGAGGAAGTTGATCAGCAAGTATCACATCCGCTCCGTTATCTTGTGCGACTGGGGAACGACCCAGCGTGAATGCTTCCCACTAAACAGATATTAGAATGTATGCCTAAGGAGATCGTAGAAGCCTGACCTGTGGGTCCTCAGCAGGCTCATATGGCCCTAGTTATACGGGTTATTTGAGAACGCAAAGTGTTAATCGAGGCATGTGTTACCTGTGGGTAGGTGCGTGGGGATGAGTTCTTTAAATTGTCTAATTTCCTGGTTGTGACAATAAGAGTACGTGAACCACGCCTGTCGATGCTAAGGGGGAAGTTCAGAGAATTGCCGGTGCACACAGATACGATGATCGCACGTAGAGACATTTTCCGGATAACGGCTGAAGCAGCGACCAGCTATTCCGAAGGGTCGCGTCACCATCGAAGTCTTCTGCTGGGGTACCTGTGTCACGTGCGGGAGGAATGAGGCAAAGGAACTCGTTGTCGGGTCCCATTTTCATGTGCTGGAGAGAATACGCGAAGTTCTCCAACTGCACTAGGTCCCAGTAATGTCAGTTCTGCGAGGGGGCGAATACATGTCGGACGTACAGACATGAGGTGCTTCGGGGAAGGTTCCGGTTTCGGAACTGCCTATTTCCTTCGTGCTTGGCTGAGAATACCATGTAGATGTGTCCCATGATTCACTCAGAAACTCCAGCTCTCCGCCACGCAAGCCATCCTGGATCCAACGACGTGCGGTGTCATTGAGGACGGGGAAGTCGTTGAGAAAGGTGACGCGGTACTTTGGGAAAGCATACAGATCTTCAGGACCCGAGTACAATAGCCGTGCTCTCCCAAGGGCGAGTGTAGAAACAGTAAAGGCGACGAAGGTGGAGCGTCTCATTGGGTTGACCAGAAACATATATTCCACGTCTGCTAATCGAGCCGTGGAAAGCGGCTAATTTTATCGCCGACTGAAGTGCAAGGGGCCGACTCCGCGGCCCGGCGAGATGCGGGAGTAATGAGCAGAAAAAAAAAATTGCAAAGGAAAAAAAGGACCCCCACAGAGGTCTCTCGGAACGATTTACGGGAAGTCTGACAACATGGGATGATGTGGATACGTTGTTCACTCAAGGTTTTCGCAAGGAGGCCATGCAACCGCCAATCGGCGATCTGCAAGCTGAGGTGGTCGTTTGGATGGGGATTGGTCCTGAGAGAGACGCAAAATCGAGAGAAATGAATTTTCCTAAGTGCTTCGTCGGAATATTTTACGTACGTATTCCCCCGAATATCAGGGGTTAAGAATCTACGAACAGATTGCTCAACGATAATAATAAATCCTAGTTTTGGCTAGAAATTCCACGCGAGGGAAACAATTGCAATACACGTCCCAACTATATTCGGTAGGGGGATAATATTCCGTTAAAACGAGGGCTGCACCCTTTCCCCGCTTTTCCTCTCTCCTCGACGCGGACATCCTCCGCCTACGACCCGTCTCGTCAACCCCCCGCGATCACCATTCTCCCCACATCCACTCATGTCCGCCTCACCACACCAAGAAGACTCGGCGGAGAGATATGACGAAGATATCGAAGAAAATGATCACCCCGTTGCAGAGGATGCAGAGGGTGAGCCTTTGTCGTCTGCTCCGCTTAGCACCCGATCCCCCCCGTATTCCCCATTTTTTTCGAAATTTATCGCTCATTTCGTTAGCAGCTACCACACCCAAAGATACACAACCTGCCAAAAGGGGGCGTGGCCGCCCCAAAGGCAGTAAAAACAAGAAATCAGGGGCTGCGTCTTCCACGACCGGTCCATCAGAGGGTGCACCGGTAAAGAAGAAAAGGGGGAGACCACCCAAAGTATATCTCACTACCATCCCCCCGTTCCTGATTCTCGACTAATGGTTTCCCGTACAGGAAAAGAAACCGGATGATTCGGGTGCTGAGGAACCGCCTGCGAAGCGGAGGCGTGGCCGCCCGCGCAAGGAGCAGAAATCGCAAGAAACTATCACAGCGGCTACGTCTGCTACAGCCACCGCTGATGCTTCGGGTGAATCGAGCGTGAAGAAGAAACGGGGCCGGCCACCGAAGAAGACATAGTTCTCTCGTTCCCCCGTCCCCCTACGTCGTCGTCGTTGTCTCACGTTTCTTGCTTTCTTGTATACCAGATCTTTACGACAAAGCACGCCTATTGACTCTGCTTTCTGTGTTTTTACTAGGTAAAGCTTACATAGACTATATAATGGTGCATCTCATGGGATTTCTTCATTGATTGGTGTTTCGATACAACCGTACACGTGAGCTTGCTTTTTTTATCCCCTGTGAACGGTTGCGTTGATAGTCAACATTCGTACTCCTTTCAAAAACGTGTCGCTAGTCAGCCCTCCAAGATATCCTCATGTAACGCCGTCCCAAATTAATCACCGTTCAATGCCCTGGGTGACGACGCGAGAAAATTCTAATTGAACCCCTGACTTGTGGAAAACGCTACCGTCATTCCTCCGTAGACAGAGGGAATTATTGTGCAACCATGCGGTCTAAAAAGTTGTCATCAAAAAGTCATGTCATCGTCGTCGCAACAAATGAACACCGTGGAAAGTAGCATAGATCGCTGTAACGCCAAGAAAAACGGTGCCGAGACATCCAACAAAAGAAAGTATGGCGGTCTGCTTCAATCCCTTCTTCCGAGCCGTTGCGTAGCTGATATCTGGACGAAAGGTGACCATTGTGTAAAGTGGGAGCCATCCTGCAGGGTTAGGAGTTGGGAACGGGACAGTGGCCAATGATTGCATGCGCAACGCCAAGGAGTCCTTGCTGGAGGTGACTGTGTACAAGAAATTGTCGATTGCCTTCTTGAAAAGGTATATGGGTGTTGTCACAGAATGCCGCATTTCAGTACTGCAGCGGAGGGCAATAATTAGAAACTCTACTGACAGATGATGGACTTACTAATTATCCATGGCAAGTTCACAAATAGCGACAAGATCCTCGTGCCTTGTTTCGGTGTACTTGGACAGGGCATTGAACAGCCTCGTGTCCGTGAGTTCTTGTTCGCCTAAATGAGTTGATGGGCTTGGAGGGGTCACACCTTCCTGCAGAAGCAGCGCTCGCAAAACTCGAACATCCTCCAGACCGCAGTTGAGACCTTGTCCATAAAAGGGTACCATGGAATGGGCAGCGTCACCCAGAATTACACACCGATCCTTGTAATGATATGGTTTTGCCTAATGGGAACTGGATCTCTGAGATTCCCGGCAGCCTTCATCATGTTCAAGCGAGGCGCACCTTTACGCTTATAAGCGGGCTTCGCGGATTCTTGGCAAAGTCGTCAAGTAATTTGTCTTCTCCAAGCAGTAGGAGGGCATCCGGGAAGTAGGACCTGAACCATGATAAGATCGCCTCGCGACCAATCAAGCGATCAGACTCGAAGGTGGGGACGAACAGCGTGCATGTGAAAGACTTGTCCTTGAAATGAAATGAGCTGGTAAATGGGAAACAAACACAGGCATTTACTTTGTTTGGGAGCGCGATGAGCATGAATGAGTGGCGAGGCCAAATGTGGAGATGATTCGGATCAAGCAAGAATACAGGCTGGCCATGCTCGTCACGGCCTGCCGGCATTTTAAGTTCAATATATTCGTGAGGAATATACTCTTGCTGGAAATTCATTCTTGCCTCGAGTCAGCGTTCCTCGGACCCCACCCAACGTGCAGGCTGGCACACCTTACAACCCTCATTAATTGGCGACGGACGATGGAATAACTACCGTCTGCACCTATGCACAGGTGGAAGGGTTTTCGGAGTTCTATCTCTGAGTTTGTATCTCGAATGACCATTATTCTGTTGTCGAAATCGATGGAGAGAACCTTGTGGTTGAACTGCAAACGGATATTCGGAACAATGGATGCCTCCTCAAGCAAGCCTTCATTGAGAAGGGCACGATCTATAGAGTTGATACACTGCAAGAAGGGAATGCCCGAAAGTACTTGTTAGTACATTAGTACGCAGAAACGCGATTGAAGCAAACACTTCAGCCAACACGCGGGAATCTACCCACCTGCCCGTCCTTATCATACCGTTGGCTATGTTGATTTCCGCGAACGTCGTGGATCATCCGGCCACGCATCGGTATCACGGTCTGCAAGAATCGAGCAGCGGTAGCTGGATCAATGGTTTGTAAGGCGGCGATTCCACGAGACGATATTGCGAGGTTAATCGAGCGCTGCTGGGCAGCGGCCTTTGAAGAGGGAAGCCGTAAATCTGGAGGAACTAAGCTAATTTGTAACTAGGACAGAAATTAACAGCTCACCAGGCCGTGCTTCATAGATGTCAACGTTCCACCCCATCTTAGCGAGGCATATTGCCGCGAGACAACCTACAGGGCCAGCGCCGACCACAATTACCGTACGCGCTTTATCCGCCTGTTGGTCTCGACTCATGGCCAGAGGGGAACAAAGGGGAGCAGACGTTTTCACACTGCGGCTGACCTCACACGAGCCTGATGTAGTAAGAGTAGTAATACATCGTGATCAGTGCAACCGTACTCGCTAAATAATCCATGCCTCCATCCGACCACAAGGACCTTTCCGCTGTGCTCACCGGCGACCAGTTTTTCTTTCCAGAAATTAGTGAACATAGCAGCCAGCTTTCTGGTCCCAATGATGGTCATTCGCCGTTCTCACCAGGTGCTGTTGAGCATACTCACGCAGTTTTCTCTTGCGCCATCCAGGCGACAATCGATGCACATATCTCTGTGGCAATTCTTTGGGTCTATTAGCTAAACGATCAAAAGCTCTCGTTGAAGAAGAGCTGCATATGTGGGCGACTCGGTGAGCTACCCGCGGAGGACATCCGTTGTCCAGGGTTATCTTCATATATATCTTGTGAACACATTCCTCAGGGCTGTAGAAGGCCATTTCAAACACCCACATGGTCGCGAATGGATGAATGTTGCAGATACGGTCACCCCTCTACTTGCTGAATTAGTTGGTGAGGGTACCTCCTGAATTTTCGGCAGCACAAGTGGGCATTCATGTCCACATCCAGGTGCTCAGGAGAAAGAAGTTGCTTGTATGGGTACACTGACTGCGAATCTGCATCTCATGATGTCCGCATTCTACAAGCCCACCCCCGCTCGCTTTAAGATTCTCTGCGAAGGCAAAGCCTTTCCCTCGGATCAAGTACGTGCAGGTTGTGTTTGACCCATACAAGGAATTCAATAGACTTGCTCGCTCCTTTAGTACGCATTTGCCTCACAGGCACGCTTGCACGGATATGACCCGACTGAGGCGATCATCGAGATGTTCCCGCGACACGGCGAGTTCACTCTTCGCGAGTCGGATATACTAGACATGATCGCTAAGGAGGGTTCGTCTATCGCCCTTGTAATTTTCAGCGGCGTGCAGTATTACACTGGACAATGGTTTCCTATCGAGGCGATCACTAATGCCGCAAATGCCCAAGTAAGTTTACGAGCCCTCTTGTGTACCTTTACGTATGCACGCCTTCTCCGAACACCGACAGTCGGTCACAGTTTCTGCTGGGGGTTTTACGGAGGAAATTTGGACGCTAATGAATTTCACCCCCAAGGGATGTATCTGTGGCTGGGACCTCGCCCATGCAATTGGCAACGTCCCCATGGCATTACATGACTGGAACGTAGATTTCGCAGTGTGGTGCTCGTACAAATATCTCAACTCAGGTCCTGGCGGCATCGGCGGTCTTTTTATCCACGACAAGTGGGAATCTGACAAAGCGCCACAGTACGTGTGTCTTTGTCCCTTCTCGTCACAAACTAAGGCTTTATCACACGTTAGGTATGCAGGGTGGTGGGGACATGACCCCATCACGCGGTTTTCGATGCCCGAAAAATTCTCTGCAATACCTGGGGCCCAAGGATTCCAGCAATCCAATCCGTCGGTATTGGCGACAGTATCATTGCTCGGCAGCTTACAGGTATTCAAAGAAGTCGGCATGATGGGACCTCTACGTGAGCGATCAGTGTTGCTGACAAACTATTTGGAGTCCCTGCTTGTCAAGTCGGCATTTTATGTGGCGCCCCAACTGGTTGCCGAAAGATACCCACCTGAGGGGGGTGAAACGCGGACCCAGAAGCTGCAGCCGGCATTCACAATCATTACGCCCCACGCCGTGGAGTCGAGGGGGGCTCAGCTGTCTCTGCTCTTCTTACCCGCCGGGACCAGTGTTATGCAGGAGATATTTGATTACCTATTATCGAGAGGTGTTGTCGGCGATGAGAGGAAACCCGACGTTATTCGATTGGCACCTGCGCCACTGTATAATACCAAGCAAGACTGCGAGCGAGCGGCCCTGGCATTAGAGGAGGGATGTAGGTCAATAGCAAAGTACAATTAAAGAGAGGCTGTGCAATCATTTAATCAAGTCTAGCTCGACGGCACCCACAACACCCTTGATGTACCTAGTAATTACTTCAATGCATTGATGACTCTTCAAGATATCATCGTGCTCGCCCTCCAGTTCTTCAAAGGACTTTGAAACCAGACAGGACTTGTTCCTCAGGAAATGATACATTTCCTCGCTCTGGCGCTCGTCTACCAGGGTATCTCCTTTGGAGTGCATGACGAACCAGCGTATGTGCGCGGCTCTTGAATCAATTGTCGCTCTAATTGCCGACACGTTCTCGTAAGAGTCCCTTCTCCCGAATGTATTCTCGATAAACCAGGTCCTGTATCTGGGGAAACTTGACAGCAACAGATCAATGTCATATACGCCTTCTGACATGACGATTGCTGCAATAGACCGGACGAGTTCGTCAGAGGGACAAACTCTCTCCGAGTCGGCGGGCATGTGCGAGAAAACGGTGCAGAGCATGTGTGCGGCGCAGCTGTGGCCGATCAGAAAGAGCTTTGTCGGTCTCGATGGCAAGGATCCCCCGTTGTCTTTGTGCCACGAAAGCACGAACTCGAGGAATTGGAGGAGATCCTGGGCGTGTGCTGGGTGGTGGAGGCCATTGTCTAGAGTGGGTTCCCTGGGTGTGAGCCGATAGTTGGGAAGTGCGACGGGGTAACCTGTGGACAGGGCGAGCTCGCGGGCCAGGACTGCATGGTCGGCCTTGTCTTCCCTGGCATCATTGAGATTTCACTACGATCGGTCTAAACGGAAAAGGATTGGCTGCCTCACGCTCTCCACGCACCCCCGTGTATGAAACAGACGAGAGTGGATGTGTCCAAAGTGTCTAGTGGATGTCTCAAAGGGAGGTAGACGTCAAACGCTTGCCATATGTTCTGTGGAGCAGAGGGAAGGTACGAGACATCCTGGACGAGTTCCATGAAGCAGGCACAGCGGCCACAGCCACAGCCACAGGCCGAGGCTATACCGTGACGTCATGAAACGGACTCGGAAGGGGTCGAGGGGACTTCCGAGTCCAGTGGTATAAATTCATAAGCCACCTCTTGCACCTCTCTCTTCCATTTATCCCCATCATTCCACGTAATGGCTCTCACCGGATCTGACATATGCAAGGTGAGCTCATCCCGTTCTCCTGGTCTCTTTCCCTGAGCCCTTCCCCAGATCATGTAAGTAGTGTAGATGAACGGACATGACGTCCAACTCATTCGTTCTGTAAAGCCTCGCCGTCATCTTTCCCCCACTCGGCGTATTTCTCGAGCGGGGATGTGGCGCTGATCTCGTGTGTCTCGCCGCAGCTACGTTGCGTCCATTATGTACTAAGTTATTTGTCGGATAGCTCATCAACTGTGGTCTGACGATTCTCGGCTGGCTGTGAGTAGGGCATACAGTAACAATGCACCGATTGACATGCTTACCCTTCCTTTTGAAGGCCTGGCGTAATTCATGGTCAGAACATTGACACCGTCTTGCTCTTGCTTGACTGAAACTACTCTTACAGCGCTCTACATCATTTTGAAATACTGAGACGATGTCATGTAGTATTCATGTTTCATGAGGACAGCTTGCACGTTTTGGGAGGACATGGACCTGTATTGTACCTCAAGTCATGTATTACTCTATTCACTATTGTCATCTTCTTCCGACTCATCGTCTCCATCACTCTCTTCGTCTTCGTCACTCTCTTCGTCTTTCGAACTCGCCTGCAAGGTGGCTTTCGCGGGGGGTTGTCGTGCAGGAGTAGTAGATTCAACATGCTCCTTCTCTTCAGATTCGTCCTCTTCAGTTTCTTCTTCACTCTCCTGCTCATCAAACTGTTTGATCATGTGAGCACCTACCATCCAGCATTTCTTAAAGTTCTCAGAAGCTGGAGGTTTCACACCCTCCCCTTGCGCGCTCGGCTTCTTGTGCCAGTTTCGAATGTCGTCCTCCTCCACGATGTCCTCCTGATAGAGTGCAGCAAGGATCTGTCCAAAAAGAGGCAACCGATCTGACGACGCGCAGTACTCCTATGATGAAATCGATACTAATCGGCAATGCTGACAAAGTCTATTCATTCTTACCTGCAAGATCTCGATGGTTTCCACCGCATCGACTCCACCAATTTTATCGATCAGACCGCCCCACCTACTGGTCATGGTAGCAATTTCTTGCCGTTGTGGTAGTCCACCGCCTTCGACTATCTTTATCCGACTCACAATCGCCGAGACCACAGCTTCCCGGACCATGCGCAGAGGAACGTTGCTTGCCATCCTGAGCGTCTTGAGCTCCACGGCGGCATTATCGACAGAATGACCCTCAGTAAATGCACGGTCGAGTGACTGCGTGACTTCAAGGCGGAACTCGGAGAGCGCAGCAGAATCAGCTTGAGCGACGAGGTTGGATCCTGGCGCGCTCAAAGGAAGGGACGTGGAGGAAGATGCTAGACTTGAACCTTCGAGCCGATCTTCGTCCTCGGCATCGGATTCGGATTCTGACTCCGATTCAGAGCATGTCACCGAGCCTGGATCCGACAACTCGAGGTCAGAAGCATTGTCACCTAGACATGGTAGTTAGTAAGCGTATGTGCTGTGTATATGAGGGTGCCGTACCAATACGCATAAGTCGCTGGTTGTTGGGGTGCTCGACCTCATCGATATCTTCGTCCTCGTCAATCATGGGCGCAGGCAATATAATCGCGTTGGATTCAGGCCCAAGTTTTCCAAGCATGGCAGGATCCTGGTCTGGAACGAAACATGAGTATCAGATGGATAGTAATGTCTCTGACCGCTCACTGGCTTCCACTTCTTCGTAGTCGGAGTCGTTCCCCTCGTCGTTGTCGTTGTTGTCGTCCTCCTGTTCATCTTCATCGTCTGCTTCATCATCATCATCCTCATCGTCATCATCACCATCTTCTTCTTCT
>JBBPTB010000477.1:0-19745 GCA_038093875.1 Boletus tylopilopsis | reverse complement strand
CGATAGGGGATTGGGTCGCGTGGGGAGTGTTTTCAGCGGCGGGGTGCCGCCTCCAAGTTACCAGACCCGGGATGGTTAGATGGGTGGACGTTAGTAACATACCTTGCTATTGTTGATTGATAACTCATGTATATATGTAATATTTAGCCCGTTCGTTGCTCAGACCCAGAGCAAAATGAATAATAATGTGCGCGATTCCCTACATAGACCCACAGAGACAATAGGGTATTCTCCATGCGCGACCATATGTTACCGAGTGAGTGTTCCGTATATCCTGCTGTTTACCCCATTTCAGCTACGAGATCGTAGCTCGGTGGTGCGGTCGAAAACGTATTCGACCGCGCAAGCCTCGTCTCTCTCTCCCACTCCCGAATGCCAGCATGGCGGTCAGCAAGCATACGCTCCATCACGCGTGCAATCGCTGCCGCAGGCACGTTATTTTGATGCAGACTATTGATAAAGTCAGCCTGTTCGTCCGTCAACAACGGCGACCCCTCCGAGTCTTGGCGCACATCCGAGGGCGAGCTCGAATGCACCGTTTGGAGCTCTGACGCTGGCGTCGCGATGGTGCTCGTGTCGTTGGACACCACGAGCCCAGTCTTGCTGCGCGTGCCAGAGGTGTTGCTGCCACTGGAGGTGGCAGTGAACGGGGTTACCGTGTCTCGGACGCTGTCGGGCGAGCCTGGGGTAGTTCGCGTGTCTGGTGTGCCGAGGCGGTTGGGAACGAGGGGCATGAAGGACGGTGAATCGAAAGGCGTGATGTCGTTCCTCGAGGCAGCATTCGTTGGCGGGTTGTATCCAGCGTAGGGATCGTATTGACCCAAGGGGTTGAACGGAGGCGGTGGGGTGTTGGCGTGAAGATCGATCATTTCTGGCAGGTGCATACGTCCACGACGACGTCGTATCCAGAAGAATGCGAGGACGCCTACCACGATCAAGGCAGCCGCGCCACCTACACCGCCGACGACGGCACCGATATCGGTGCTAGATGCGGTAACACTGAGTAACGGTGCTGTGTACCGTAATATTAATGGACGTACTGTGATGACGACGAGGAACTGGGTGGTACGGACGCAGACGCGGATGCGCTGGTTGCCGTCGTTGAAGCAGAGCTCGTTGTCGTTGTCATCAAAGTAGTATTGGCAACAAACGATTCGTTGACGTATGCATAGTCAAACATCATCCCGCTATAGGACCCAAAGAGGTCATTGACAAGTAGCCCGAGAGCATGCGCGCCGGACGGTAGTTGTTGAACATCGAACATGGACACATTGGCGATTTCGTAGCCAGGAGCGGGAGGTGCATTTAGCACGTTTGTCTGGGTGTGAACACCGTCAACCGTTATGCTGGCGTTAATTCCTACGGGACCAGCTTGGTAGACATAGATTGTGATGCCAGAGCCTAGAAGCAAACAATGTGCATGAAAGGACTGGAAAGGGAATTGATCCTACCCGTGAAAGGGATAGTGAGCAAACAGCTGTCGGTATCGAAACATGCGGCGTCTATTTAGGTGTCAGGACTAGGTAAAAAAAGCTTGCGCAAGCTCACATCGACTGAAAATAAGATATAAGCGACACAACCTAAGAAAGCGTCGGAGAGGATGGCGTACTAGGTATGATTGTAGCAGACAAAGGCATCGATGACCTGATAAGTGGCGTTTGGTAGCAACAACTCGAGGGATGAACCACCAGCAGCAAACGGGCCCCATGCAGCCTTTGGTCCGGAGGAATAGGTGAGGGTTGTGTTAGTGTCATCAATGTAATAATCGGCCCATACAGAAGATACGAGCGCGAAGGGGAGGAAAAGACGACCTTTCCGCCGGAGGCAAGGCATGGGGACCATGATTCAATCACAAAGTGCAAGAACACATGTCAGGATTCGTTGTCATACTGCCGTTTGGTCAACATAAGGCAGTGCAGGGTTTCTATTACGTTGGCCTACCCCGGGCCAGCGCCGCATGGGAAGAGGCAACCAATGTGAGCAAAAGGGATTTAGACAAAAGAGCGGTGTTAGTACGGGTATACCTCAGCACCCATAGCTTGAACCACTACCGACAGTCGGATTCAATTCGGGACACAATGAGCAAGTCAGGAACCACAAGACCTTCCTGATCGGGAAGGATGACAGACATTGACAAATTCTGTCAAACAAAAATTAACGTCAATTGTCAATGTTTCAACTCCCACGATACAAAGAACCTACGACTCCCGCATGGTGCAGTGGTCGTCGAGACGAGCAGGCGCATACTTACCAGTCAGCACAAGTTCGTCGGACCCCACATCACCCTCAAAATACCAGTGGGACATGTACAAGCTCGCCAGAAATGGTCCCGCCTCATTCTCACTTCTTGCCATCGCTCTCCTAACAGGGCTGCTTGGCGGATACATGTTCGCCAGTCCTCCACGTACCGCCGAACTTTGCAGCTTCCCTTTTGACTCACCCGACGCTGTAACCCCCAACCATGATACTTTCTCCGAGATACCCCCGTCACCGAGTACCCCTCCACTCACCCAAGAGTCACTGCCGGACAGCGACGATTTGAGCCTCGAAGCGTTGCGCTCCATAGTAGCAGGGACAAGAGGATACTACACTCGCGACTATAGTATGGGATTGGGATGGAACAACGTGAGCCAATTTGTTCTGGTCGTGTTCATGTTTCGGCGCTTACCTCCCCCAGATGCGTTATATCATCGAGACCGCCCTTTATCATGGATCACTACTCAACCGCACTGTCGTGGTACCTTCATACATCTACGCTCGTTCATGTGAATACGAAAAGTGAGCACCCACCCACCGTGCTTATTTCGCCTCCCTCTGACCGGTTTCCAGCGCGGTCTGTGCGGCACATACACAAATGATAAATCGAGGCGATGCAATCAACTCCGACGAGTGGCGGCAATTTCCTGAAGATCAACAGATGGGATGGAAGATCCCCATGTCTGTTATGCTCAATCTTACCCTCCTCCGACCTGCCCAACCGGTCATCACCGTTGCTCAGTACCTCCGCCTTCATGATCTCTCACCAGATCTCGAGCTTAGCAATGGTCAATGGGACACACAAAAATTCCACCAGAAACCCAATGTACATGACCCACAGGGAAAGCCACCCAGCTTGCACGTAATCGAAAATTGGTGGTACGATCCCCAAGGCCTAAACCGTGTGGACAGACTGTCAGAGGACATGAAATCGCGCGGACATTGGGACTCACTTCTTGGCGATTTGGGAAAGGATGAACGAGGTGGTTGGCCAACACCATCCAAGACGGACGTATATTCGACCCTCGCGCAGCAACTATCTGGAAGACAATATGTATTGGAGTTTGAGACAGCACGGTCGCTACTTCATAACAGAGTTGGAGGCATTTCCTCGGACGAAGGCCTTACTCAAGTTTTGAACGATAACGGTTGGGAAGTCCTGTACACGTTCGAAGGAGCGTAAGTAAATAATTTGGGCCTACCTATTCTCCTGACTAAAATTCAAATTCAGTCTGGGTATGGATTATGTCAAAAACGTCGTGAACCCGATCAAACAAGTTGCGCCACGTGACTCCATACGCGGTTTCGTCGACGACTACTATGACCTTACCGAAGACGTGCTCCTCCTCAGAGGCGAGATCCACTATGAGCGAAAGCCGGTAGGTCTTGATGGTGGTTTGAACACGTGTGAAACTCATTCTTCCGAAGGCCGGTCTGCGATTCACCTCCACATACGCAAGAGACACCTTTGCAAGACTCGTATTGTATCAAATCCGTCACATTGACAGCGTCATGGAGTTGTCGGCAACGATGGCCCAACGAATGCAAGAACTTGTAGGTGGGCGAATGTGGAGGGCCGCACATATGCGGCGCGGTGATTGTGCGTTTCATGTAGCCTTTCACTCGAGCCTGAACTTGACATTTCTCCAGTCGTGCGCTACAATTGGGCCATGCAAGCAGATTTTGGAGATCATTTCCAACGAATCAAGGATCGTCTGGACGCGAGTAGGAATATTCTCCAATCTCTTACACCCCAGAGTTTGGGCACTTACGCCATTCCCGATGTTGTTGTCAACTCTGAAGTTGTTCGTTTCCAACCACCACTTAAAGATGACCTGTAAGTTTGAGTGATCTATGGCCCTATTCCAACTCATCCCATTACAGTATCTACATCGCCACCGATGAACGAGATCCTGGCAACCTTGCCTACCTTCGTGATCATGGCGTCGTTCGGGCCTCCGACCTTATCACTATTGAAGACCGCAGACGTTTCGGGTGGCCGCTCTTGATAACAGACGTGCTTGGCATTGTCGAGCAGGACTTGCTGGCACGAGCGTCTTTCTTCTATGCACATGCCCTGAGTTCCGTGGGCGGGGGCGTCATGAACATCCGCGCTGCAAGCGGTGCCGATCCACGAACCGCCCAGGTCGACTGAGCATTATGTGTAGCTTCCTCCCACAGTATAACATGGATAATCTAGGAGTTTTTATTTCTTTTACTGTCAAGCGGATTCATTAGGACGGGACGGTGAGCCTGAGAGACTCGAGTTCAACGCGACTAACCCAATAACCTCAAGACTCAAGTCTTAGGTACCCCAGTGTTGCATGTACCGTGAGTCAAGTGCCTGTCAGTCTAAGTCTGGTTGGGTACGTGGTGATGGCTGCTTCACGGTTCCAAAGATCTTTCAACGTTCGCTAGGGTATATGGAATTTCCGGTGTTGGAATGTCATTTACCACGCTGATTGCCGATGTCAAGGTCTGTTATTTTCCACGTTGAAGCTCATGATGCCTTCTGTGGTTCTTGAATGTTGGCTTCCCCTTGCAGTCCTGTAAGCGTTTTCTCAGGCTGCCGAGGCCGCGGTGGGAGCGTGCTAGTAGCAACAGGCTACGGCACTGCCGCAAATTCTGTTAGGACGTTCGGATCGAGAAGCTAGAGCGGTTCTACATCAACTATTAATAACAACTTTTTAGCTAGCTGTTAGAACGACATTCGAAGATCATTTTGCACCACGATTTTGAAGGATACGGCGTCGTGGCTACGAGTCGCGTCCATATGTGTGCACGAAACTCCCGTCTGGTGCCGGTTCCACATTCACAGCTGGCAATTTGATAAACGACTCGAACTTGACACACTTTGACCCACTCCTCTTTCCACTCGAGTTTCCACTAGTGACCAGTGCCATTTTTACTTTGGTGTCTCTCTCGCTGCCATGCCGTTGATCTCGCTCAGCACGAACTCCCAGAAGGTGAGCGGCTCTTTAGTCCATCACGGATCACAAACACTAAACGCCACGCGAATCAGCTCGACTCCGAAGATGCCAAGAAGGCGTTTGTCTCCAAGTTCTCCAAGGTACCAACTCAGAATAACTTCCTCGAATAATCACGAACCACATCCAGTTTTGTTCAGAGACACTCAGTAAAGACGAAAAGTACTTCAACGTCGATGTCCAGTTCAACCCCTACCTTGCCTATGGGGGCACGTTCGAGCCTGCAATCATGCTCAAGATTGTTTGTATAAATTTCGAGTCACACGTATGGTATTGCTGACGTCGGAACAGGTGAGTCTCGGTGATGTCACCGCAGCCAACTCGCGGACGTGGGCGGCCAAGTTTTCAGCCTTTTTTGAGATAAACCTGGGTGTGCCAAAGGACCGAGGCCTCATGTAAGTTATGGAATATAGGTGCCGACGGAGAGGTGCTGAATGACCGCGTCAGGGCTTTCAGGGACCCTGGCCCAGCTTTTGTTGGGTGAGTGGTAGTGCGTAGTAGGGGTTTTCGATACACTCACTCAACTTTTAGAACGAGGGGAACCACTGTTGAAGCTTTGCTGGAGGAGTCAGCCTAATGACTCGGACGTGGAATTTGATGCGTCTCTGTAGTCGATGAGTTTGTAGGTTTGCCTGAATTGTATGTTTACTTGAATGTGAGATTTTCCGTTTGCCTCCCTCATCAGCTGCGTGAGCGAACGACCTTCGGTTCTGGGCCCATCTGTATGTTTGTCTTATAAGTGGGCTAGCGGGTTAGACCAAACTGGTGGATATCAGAAGTAGTTGTAGTCTGAACATCCGAGATTCGATGTCGTACTTCATTCCCTTCCGACGGTACCTAAATTTACATCTTTTCGAGTCTTCATCTTTAGTTGTCCTCTGTAGAGTGCCAATCCTCCCCGAGCGATCAGCATCAAGTCTGGAGTTCCTACGACGATCGGCGATGCTATGGAGGATTGGTCGAACTGTCCCCAGGGACTTCATTTTCCTTTGAAGGCGCCACTTTCTCCACGTCCTGTCGTCATGGTCATGAAAAACACTCGTGGCTTTGCTGAGCGCGGACGTACCCCTTCTGATGTGAACATGCTGTGGCCGACAGTGCCTGCACTTTCTTTGGAGGTTAGATTGATGATCGGCATACTTCGCGGCGTTCGCGATGGCGTTTCGGGATGGAAGCTACCCCCAGACCGTGAATTCAGCCTAGGATGATATTGGGACAGACGTTGACGCAGGAAAAAGAATGAAAGCTCACATCGCCACTGTAACAACACGATTGAGAATCGGACATTCATTTACTTGCGCATGGACCCGTACTACGAGCAACGGAAACTTACAGAGCGTATTCGTGTAGAGTTTGCTCTTGCACAAATGGAAAGGCATCCTGACACAAGTGAGTGGGCGAAAGCGAGAGAGCGAGGGCGTGCTCACCAATACAGTTGTTCTCTCGCGTACAGGTAGGAAGAAAGCATGCCGACCTGAAGGACTGTCATCAAGACTGCGCGATTGATGGTGAACATGAACATCGTTTTGAGTGTTTCTGTCTGCCTTTAGCCAGTTATCAGTGATTCCGACGATACAATGACTGAGAGTCTGCTCACTTCGTGGAGTCAAAACGTGGGGGAGCTAGCATGTAGCACAAACAAGCCGATGCAAGGAGATCTGACATGAGAGCACACGACTCCTCGATCGTCGTAAACGTCTGAATGGTGCCCCATGAATGATCTTGCGCTCCAGCTGTTGGAGCGGCAGACTTGCCTGGTATAAACCACGAGAAAAGGATGTTACAGACCAGACAGCAAGGAGGGTAGTTCGCACTGATAGGATGGGAAGTGCTCAGTCTCGGACAAAACGTGCCAGGTAATATTCTCACCGGTTCCTGTCACTAACGAGGCTAAAGTAAGAATACCTATAAGCTGAGCCCGGCTACGCTTACCAAAAGCCATCAGGGCAAACATGAACTGTTGGCTGAATCGAACCCTATGCACGAGATCATGTCATGAATTACCCACCACAAGCGCCGGTGCAGTTCGTCCCAATGGCAGAACATCGACGGCATCGTTCACTGCGGGTCCATCATAGTTTCTAAGGACGAATCCCGCAATACGAAGGAAATCGGCTTTACCAAGGAAAACACGGGTGGCAAAGAAAACTTGTACCCTGCACATGCTGTCAGTAAACCAAACCTATAGTGTTGGATTTACATACATGGCGGTTACCAGTACCGTTAATTGGTTTTCGACGACCCATGTACTGAGAAATTTGATGTATCAACGCACTACGATAACGGTGACCTCGATTACTTACACGGCAATATTTCGCAAGGCTGCTATATGCCCGAAATTCAGCACCTAAACGATATTCAGTCCTCGATATGTGTGGTCGATATGAGGACACAAACGAAATAGTAATAGATGGTCTCCGCCATTAAGACACTTGTTGCAGGATCAAAAATACTTGCTTGACAGTCAGAGACTCAAGCATGGGGGATGATTGAGGCACGCTTACAGTAGGAAAACTACCTAGAACTCGGATGAGGGCCACATCTATCACTGAGGCTGGAGACTCACTAATGCCTTCAATGACCACCGATCCTTATTATTCGTCGTGAAGTAGAGATAACCCTGAACGAACGAAATTCCAACGAAACTGGTCACAAACTGAGCATGCTAGAGGGGCTCGTATGATAGTTGACGGCACGTACGACGTAGACAAAACGAACCCTGTCGTCGGCCGAGGCAAAAGAATCAGCCTCTTGGAAAACACTCCGCAGGCGACTTACCCCAGTACATAGCTGCATAGAATTGACCTACCCAAACCACGTCTCCGTCCGGACCAACCAGGGTAGCCATGACGGTGGTTGTCGCCGCTGGAGTTAGTTCGCGGTGGTTTGAGAGGGTATTTTCGAGGATGGACGGCCTACACTTGGATGTCCGCGGTGGGGGCTGGCGGAACACCAGAGCAACTATTGATAAGGCACATGGTTCGACGTTCACATTCGGACCACAGGGTATGAATTTCGCGGAATTGTGGACCCTAGTATGACTGTCGGCAGCAATGCCAGTATCATATATCAGGTACAATGGAAGTGAGGTCTGGGAGCGCTCAGGTACCGGTCGAAACGTTGATGAGCACTCACCGCTCCTACGATGCAACTGCAGCCAACCGCGCAGACTTAACTGAATCTAAAGGTGAAATAACTGAACAAAGCAGCAGACCCCAGCATGACGGCAGCATTTCGTCACGGAATCAGTGGCAGGAAGCTTAACAGGGTCACTTCCCTCACATACCCAAGGTACTTAAGATGCATCTCTATCAGTGATGCCTACTGTGGAGTTCGATTATCGACCTTTACAACAACTTTGAGCATGAGGGATTGATGTCTTGAAATTGGACCATCATCTTTTAACAATCAAATTGAATCCTCCAGTATGTCATCACTGGCACATGGGAAGAAACACGGGAGGAGGTCCACCTTATACTGCCAAGCTTTGGCAACCTACCAAGAATATCTCCCTTGGGAACCGCCCGTCTGTTTCTGTCACATCAATTGGTTTGAATTGCGGAATTGCTTGGGACGGGTGGCATCACGTTCCTCAATGTTTCTACTTTTGCAAACACCCCCTACAACTTTGTTAACCGAACAAACCCACGCGAATCTTACAGTTGAAAGATGGAGGGAACAAATACCTTTTGTGCTACTCCGCGCTGATATGAATTCGTGGATTGGGCATCATGTCAGGTCGGGGGTTCACAACAAATGGATTATTGGCCGGCCTGGGGCGGAACCGCTTCGGCAAGCACAATTACACACAAGGATGCCACTACCGGTCCCACGCCGCTACCGCATCTCCAACAGATGACGGATAAAGGCCGTCAGTAAGAGCAGCAAGACCTCACCTAGGACCGTGTGTTGGCGTGTATTATGGGGTAGGCGGAGTGACATTTTGTATCCAACATGCCAACCTTCTCAATAGCCGTGTGAAGAAATCTTGAACAGGCCTACTTTTGCTGCCAGTGCTATGATAACAAAATTCTCCAGCATGTAGACTGGACAACGAGGGCACTGTAACATTCTGTGCAGGAAAGGAAATCAGCCCTCATAGGTTTCAAACCGTGATTATGGATTGTGAGGACGTGGTTGGAGTCGCGCCATCACGCTCAATTTCTGCCCGAGACATACCCTGTTTTCCTGAGGCTTTTTCTTAAGAACACGGTGAGTAACGAGGTTCATTTCTGAAATAATTGTCCGAACGTATACACGAACAATTGCTGAAAGCTTTCCTGTCAATCCGGCGTCGGCTGTTAAACATTAAGCGACTCACCCCACGTGACCTTAATGTTGAAGATAAAAGTTGCCTAGATTCCGAGCTGAGGGTTGTGATCATGACTGGTTGAGAAGAGGAGCTAGCTTAACCTATCACTGAGGGCTTTCCCCCCATGCTTGGTTAGTTAATTTTGTGCACGATCTTTGAGGCATCAGCAATCAAATAAACATGAAGACTGTCGTACATTGATTTGATCCAGTTTGGCACATATTGCATGGGCCAAGGTTCATCAAGAGGGTGAGAGCAATAACCAATTTCAGAATCTCGGTCCATGTGGAATGAGAGTGTGATGTTCCACCAGAAGGATGATGATGATTGGTCCAAAATCACTCTCTGTACCACTATTTTGGGGGCAGCGAACAAAACATACTCACTACAATTAAATCAGTATTGTCAACAAATCAACCATAACCGTACACAATTAAATCCTCAAGTCCAACGCCTTTCCCCTTTCTGCAGCGCGTTTTCAGAGCTTAGACAAGTCCGTAGACAATTCCACCACGTCTCGAGATTGTGCAATTGTATCAATGATTTGGGCTAGGGAAGCGATGGAAGTGTCCCCTGGTCCCGAGATTTGCTTTTTAACTTTGGCCAACACCTGCTTCGTTGCCCAATCAAAGTAGGCTGACTTGCTTGTCTCCCATGGCCTCTTTCCAGGATCCACCAAGGGCAGCTGAGTCAATGCTGCCGTAGACTCTGGGGTGAGGGGTGGAAGAGACGAAACGGCAGAAAACATGTTTTCCAGCTGCTCAGGGACTTGGTACAGCTCGCGTAGTTGAGGCGATAGAAGGAACGACAACTGATTTTGTTGCTTTTCACTCCTAGTGGCCAGAGCCGCAGATGTCCTGACAGACCGAGTCAATAGGCGCTTCAAGCGCCGTTGCTGTCAACACTTAGCGCTAAGTCCCGGGCGAAGGAGAGTCACGTCAAAAAAAACTTACCGCGTCGACCTTTTTGCGTAGCTCATCAATCTCTGACATGAGCTCAGATGCTCTCTCCGGTGGATAGGTGAGATCAAGGCCTTCTTGGTGGGGTACAACGATCGGCAAGTCCGCAGGGATGGCAAAGATGTTGCGTAGGGACCAGGTTTCGAAGAAGTCGAAGGCGATGTCTGTATGATACTCTAGTAGGGTCTGAAATGCGACTAGCCCTTGTTCAACTTCTTGTGTGCTGTCCCAGTTTTCATTGATTCTCTGTTCGCGATCAGTTGCCCAGCGGAACAGAAACTCCTCCAGGCCATCGACAGCATTGGTGATGGCTTCGTTAGCGAAGTTGATGATATCGTCGAGGAGAAGCTGAGGAGAGAACTGAAGGATTTCGGGGAGTAAGATAGAAGGAACGGTTGGTCCTTGTGCTGGCGCGCTCATGGTGGAGGCGAACCGCGTCGGATCAAATACAAGTACACAACGCGTCTTCTCAAAGTGCCATGACTAACATTAGTTGGACCGTCGATTCTAACGAGGCGCTTGAGCTTTCACTGGGTAAGTGGTAAACATCCACTCGCTCGACTGGCTAGGAACTTATGAAATGCAGTGCGTGCGCAACAAGACAGACAAGTGCTCGGAGACGGAGACGAGTCCTTTGAGAGATTCCACCCAACATTCACGTATCCAGTGAGAACACTTCTCGGCCCATTGTTTCCCGACATGATTTTGATAGGAATTCGATAGATATATGGGGAAGATGAAAAGATATACGGCTACGAGGATCTTGTTATTGACGTACGAACTTTGTGTCGCAGCTTTTCTGTGTTTAACCTTGGTATAGTTACGTTTCGCATCCGGATCATTGGCACAGTTCTTGTCAGTTCGCTACGCAGGAAGGCTTCCAACATCTTCCACAGTGGATGACGTAGAAGGTATTCTTAGTTCATTCATTCCCCCAGGTACGCATATTTGGTGAAATCTCGCAATCCGAATACTCACGAGCTATGCAGGATACGAGACGGAAGAGGAAGCATTTCTTGCTCGCGTCGAGGAAGATGCCACATCCTTTCGACCTATTGGACGACGCATCCATTCATATACCCGTCCTTCGCCAACCGCATCCTCGGAGGAGGAGGGAAATATCGAGTACGAAGTGTACCATGTAAGTCCCATCGTGTGTGACACTGCCTGGGGATTGAGCATTATAGGCTACCTTCCAAGACCCCGGTTTTCGGGAGTATCACAGAAGGATGCAAATATTTATTCTGCTATACATCGAGGCTGGCTCGTATATCAATGAAGAGGAGGATGGCTGGGAGTTCGTGGTGCTGTTGGTCCCTTTTACTTTTTTACAACGTTCTGGGCGCTCATGACTATGCTTGCAGGTTCGAGAAATGGCAACGGAGAGATGGAACTCCGACATACCATTTTGTTGGTTATTCATCGCTGTATGACTTTTACTGTTTCCCCGAAAAAGTTCGGTTGCGACTGAGGTGCGTCAATCTATCCTTTCCCCACCTTGTCCACTCAGTCCAACTCACCAACAAAAAGCCAATTTGTCATCCTTCCACCCTACCAGAGGCAAGGTCATGGATGTAAGTGGTTGTCCGACAAGCGCCTTCCGTGAACCAACGTTCTCCGTAGCCGAGCTCTACACTGCCATCTACAATCTCGTTTTGTCGCGTCCCGAGGTGTCTGAGTTGACCGTGGAAGATCCAGCAGAGGCCTTTGAGGATTTGAGGGATCGTAACGACCTTCGAATACTTCTTGCAAACGAACGATTCATGAACGAAGGCTTTGGGGCTTCCAGTGCGACAACTTCCCACGGAGGCGGTCGTGTCCAAAAAGCAAAGTCTCATTTGCGCGCTGTACCGCGCGGTGGGGGTACGAAGGGCCGAGGGAAGATGGGTCCACCCGTAGACAGAGCGTGGTCGGAAAAGTGGCGCAAGGATCTCAAGATGGCTGGCGTAAGAACGTAGCTCATTCCTGCGTGGATCTCTGACCAACTCTATTTGTAGAGACAATTCCAGCGGCTTGTGGAGATGCTCGTCATGTTACATCTTGACCCCACAGACGTACAGAGTGCCAGGGCATTCCGACTGCAAGTCAAAGAACGGCTCTACCGCTTTAACTATGTGAGCGAGCTACTGTTTGTTCCACGAGTGACCTGCTCAGACGCTTGCCAATTACCAGGAAATTCTGGCTCAAATGGAAAAGGAGGAGCGACTGCAGAAATTAGAGGAGACCTTCCAAAACGTCCAAGAAGACTACAAGAGGCTGCTGGCTATGGTCTAATGAGGATTGACCCTCCCACGACGCCTCATCTATGAATGCAATGATAACCTGGGAAAACACGGTTAATACTACAATAAATACGGTACAGATATCACAGCAACGGTAACAGATGCCCAATCCAGAATGTGAAAGCGGAGAAATGCGTGATGTCACTGGAGGGCGTGCAGAATCATGTAAAGTGAAAGACTCCGACCGTGTTGCCGAACCCAGCTACACCTAATGAGTGAGACGCTTGGAATCCTACAACGCGTGTGAATGGTAAACGGGGATAGTCCCGATCAGCTGGCGATGGAGGGATTGATGAGGATGGATGGTGTCGGTCGGCGGATAGAGAGGACACTGCAGAGCCTCGCAGAACCGAGGTAGCAAGTTCGTAGGACCAGCACTCCCATCGATCCAGAGCTGCACTCGACAACCCAACGAGATGCGTCGTCGAGGTCGGACAAGAAGTAGTCGCTCTGTTCCCTGCTTGCGAACGGGATATGCGCCGTATACCCACAACTTCATCTCCCACGATATCCCAACCACCCCGTTCGCAGGTCGTTTCACCGCCCTTGATCACTGTGATATCTGTCCGAGCTGACGAACGGTCAAGTGGACCAAGGGTACAGTCTATCTCACACTCGTCTACTGGCATGAGTGTTTCAGATGAACGGCGCAGTAATTCTTTCTCGGATGCCCTGCGAGACAGTATTCCGTGCCCTGAGACAGGAAACGAAGCCTCCGAATCAGATGAGGTGCTTGTGGATGAGAGTCTTCGGGAGAATGGGGACGAAGAAGCAGTGCTACTGCTTCGCGAGCGCCGCCCAGAAGCGAGAATGGCGCCAGCTTGAGGGGTACTTCCAGGACAAGAACAATGTCTTGATTCAGAAGGAAAATAAACTCGATAGAAGATAACTGCATGGCCAACAGAGAGGGTAGCCACCAAACTATCAATAGGGAGTTCTCCACAAAGGTGACAGGTCTCCAAATGGATAGGCGATAGTCGCAAGCGATCAACAGTTCCGTGCGGCTCGTCAACGACCAAAAGACACTCAGAAGAAACGGCGTCCCATAATGAGACCACACCAGCGTCTGAAGCAACACCTATGATAGTTTGCTCATTGTCCGCCACTTTGACTCGGCAAGCATGGACCTTTGCGACGCGGTCGATTGGGTTACCGGCAAGTAGATTGCACCGAATGTGCGACGTCTCTGGGGCATCGCTGAATTCCATGACCTCGACGGAACCGTCGTCAAGGGTGAAAGCAACAAGTAGAGATGTCGCCGATTGCATCGATATGATATTAGTCCGAAGCACAGTTGAAGATGAAATTGGTTTGATGGGACGCGAAGAAGGGTGGGGAACAAACGTCCATTGTATAACGGTCCCGTTCCCGTAGCACGCAAAAATGGATGAAGGCTCTTGTACGCGTGAATCCGGCCCAGCGTTTTGTTTCGGGGTAACTGAAGACGAACGAGAGAAGTGGAGCCCTGTCACTCCAGATATATTGTCTCCAGACACCAGCGGCTTGTAGTGTTTGACATCCTTCCCGGCAATTGCGCAAACACTGATAGTTCCCGAAGCAGTCCCGAACGCAAGGAAATCACCATTGTCATCTAGTGCGAGCGCAGAAATGGTGTCTGTGGTAGATGGATCGTACGGTTTGATAGTGACTGGTTCCGCGTCTTTGATGCGCCAACAGCTCACTTCGTTCTGTAGGCCCACTGCCGTGAGAGCTTGTCCATTTTTGCTCGCCGCTAATAGTTCCACATCGGTAGCAAAACCACGTGGCAAGGTTGAGAAGAGAATGTGGTTGACCAGGGTAGATTCAGTACGTTCCGACACTGCCTTTTCGTCATCTCGATTCCGCTGGGCTTCCAAGAGCTCCGCATCCTTCAATAGGTAGAGCAATAGTGCGTAAAGGGGCACAATTGTGAATGCCATGGGAACTGGGAGAATTTTGAGGAGCCAAAGCATGATATCCAATGTTGGCGTCGAAGACCGAATACTTTGTTGAACACTCTGGCTAACTGTGCCAGCTGGTCGGAAAGCGACGATAGTGGGTACTTCTATTCGCAGGTGAACCACAGAATGTTCATCGGGATTGAGAACCTTCCATAACAACCAAGACGGATCTTGGGTTTGATTAAGAGGCGGCTTGGCGAACACGGGGAATGAGGGAGAAAATGTAACACCAAGGTTGCTATTATCATATACACTTGGGCGGGTGAGTACATAGAGCGTAGCAGTGGTTGCGAGGAGCTGGCAAGAGATGAGAAAGTAACTCAGAAGATCTGTGTTGAACGGAACACACCAGCAAGAGACTGATATTAGTGACCGCACGGCCCTTGAGCATGACTTTGAGTTGATAGGTGACACGCTGCTGCCAGGAAGCCGGTGTTAATGGAGGTTTTTCATGTTGGGAACCTGTCATAATTGGTGTCAAACTCGGATTCTGTCTAATGAGCTCGTCCAACTTGGGTGAATCGTCAGAAAACCAAATAACCACGAACAATGAGGTCACTCACCTCTAATCGCTGGATATCAATCGAAAGTACAGCCAAGAAAAATGTGTGTGCTAGAAACCAATGAGCCACCAGCACCACTACCGCAAACGTGCAAAACTGGCTAATTGCACCAGTAGAACACCGCGCAATAGTTCCCAGTACGCAGTTGTAACCAACGACTTTTAGAGTATTGGATAAACCTGCACGACTTAGCCCTTCCGCTATTCTCTCTTTGACAGGTAGGGTAACGGACGTCTTAGTGACTGCATCAACCTGCAACGGAAGGATAAGCCCATGAAATTCAAAAGAAACCCGACTCGGTACCAAATTGAACATATTCTCCGCTCCAACAAATATAATAACAATAGGTAAGAGACTCCTGGTATCTTGCTATGAGAACACGACATGTCTAGAAAGGCTTTCACGTACCAGGGGACCATGCTGACTTTGAAGCGCATTAGTGAACAGACGCTAAGGCTCGTGATGGTACTAGCAGCAGTCTCGAAGAGGGCCGTGAAGGTCAGGCCGGCTCTAGCGTGGACTCCGTTCATGCGCTTCATAGACCTCCTGACGTACGCAAAAAATACACCATATGCAAGATAAACGAATGAAGAAATGGATGAGAAACCTTGCTTCTTGGAAAGTCCGTGGTCATACTAACAGACATCAAGACCTCGTCAATGAAGAAAGAAGCCACACAGACCTCGAGGGCAATGAGTGTTGGCTCGATCGTTTCGGTGACGGCATCGTTGCCCTGTGTGAGGTTCTTCAAGATATCGAGCCAGTTATCGTGGCTAGCTTTGTTCAAGCAGTCAGATTCAAGAAACACGAACGTGTGCACGAGGAATTTCGCAAAGTCAATGCCAGCCGTGCCTCTCTCGAGGGTCCGTCCTGCAAGAACCATCTGAGGTGTGATAGGAATTCCAGCCACGGAAACACCATCATTATTCTGGAGAGCGCTCAGAATGTTTGGGTCCGATAGAAGACGTGATTCATCGTGATCCCAAAACGCAAGCGGTGTGAATACGACACACTCGTTGTGTGCTTCAAGACAAGGTACACCCAGGGACCTGACGCGTTCTAGGATTTGCTGCTCAAGATGCAAGGCAGACACGAGTGTTTGGTTGGTCAAAGCACCTGCGTCGTCGGGGGTGATGCTGTGTATCAAGATGCGTTCCACTCGAAGGGTGGGGTCGGAACCACAGCGTGCGCGGATCAGTTCGCTGTCGAATGTCTGAATGTTGGATTGACCCTGCCAAAAATTCTGAAGATCTGAGAGGGCATCGCTACCGAAGGCGACGTAGTCGGGAAGGAACGAGTCGACGACATTAGATGTGGACGCGAGACGCGAGTAGGAAGGTGTTGAGGAATAAATTGCCAGTGCAGGGTATGACAGAGATGTGATGACGACCGCGGACACGAGAATAAGACGAATCTGATGGGTTGCACAATGTCTACGCGTCATGTTAGGACTACCGAGCCTATGAGGTGGACTCGAACGTACATTCCAAAGGACCGCAAGGACGTGTCCGCCAAAGTCCGTATTCGTTGACAGGCAATGGCAGCGGACGAAAACAAGCCTCCAGTTGGTCGTGCCATGCAAAACGTTCAGGTCGCCGAGCGCATGCTAACTTGGCTGTATGGTTAGTGTGGTAAGAACTACCGTAGCTCGAGCACCGCATGACTCCATCAGATGAAAACACGTGACTCCAATAATTTGTACTTTTTTAATGCAAAAAAAACAAATGGTGCTCAGTAGATCAGATCATGTGGTATATCGCTGTCCCCCGACTTTGCGCTTCCAATTCAACTCCACCTCACCTCACTGTCACCGTGAAGCTTGCGAAAGTTGTACCAGACCGTGGAACCGCTCTCGGTAACTATCCGCGTAAAGGAGGATAACGAGGCCACTAACAAAGTCCCTGACCAAATGAACGTCAGCATCCGGTTCAACATGGATCATAAAATACGCACCAGCTTCGCACTAAAGAACGGATGGGATAGTCAAGGACCTTTGGAATCCTTGTCTGCATGAGAGATGGCCATCTGTCGGTAACAATCGCTTTTGGGTTTGTCAGGGCCCGAAGACCTTCAGGCCCACCTGTCGTCGACTATCAGGAAAAATACGTCATCTAAAGATCGTATACGCTCACCGAAGCGGCCATACCCGCTTGATTTCGTTCCCCCGAATGGAAGATCCTGGCTAAAAAGAAACGTATAGACGACAGCTCGAAGTGGTGACTTGTGCAGACTTACTTCAACTGTGCGTAATTATCAGAAACATTGATTGACAACCAATAATTGAAACTCACGTAGAACACTCCGAAATCGTTGATGGAGACCATCCCACACTCCAGCTCTCGAGCAACTTCCAGGCACAAGTCTTGGTGAGGTCCAAAAACACTTGCTCCGAGACCATATCTAGTGCCATTCGCAATCTCGATCGCTTCTTCGATATCGTCGTAACGGATGAGCAAGGCAATTGGTGCAAACACTGATTTCATTTATCAGTTTGGGAAATAGACCCTAGCAACAAACTCACACTCTGTCTGCGCAATCCTCGACTTGGGGTCGACATCACCGAGCACTGTTGCCGAGAAGTATGCATTACCAGCACAAGAAGGATGGAGGTACTTCTTTCCACCAATGTCCATCCGAGAACCCGCTTCGTGAGCTTCGAAAATCAGATTTTCCAGCATATCAAAGCGGTCGCTCGTAAGCATGGATCCGCAATCGACCGTGTTGATATACCCTTCTCTTGACGGCGCTAAAACGGACCCAACACGCAACTTCTTAACTCGCTCAGTCAGAGTCTCAAAGAGCTCGTCATACTGCTCAGAGTGTACGATCAAGCGCTCGATTCCGATGCAATTCTGACCAGCGTTTTGGCTGAAAAAAGTCAACAGAACAATTAACCTGGTACAAGCAACCGAACTCACAAAACACCACGCATCCAGACACTTGCCCACTTTTGAATGTCAGTGTCAGGGAGAATGATAGCGGGGTCTTTTCCACCTAGTTCCAGAGTCACAGGGGTAAGATGTTCTGTCGCAGCTATGGCCACCTACATTACCATGAGTTGACTATCGGGGTCATGTCCAGACTACTCACCTTGCGTCCAACCTCTTCAGAGCCAATGAACGTGATGTGTTTAATCAAAGGCGACTTGGTTAGTACCTCTGCTTTGTCAGGCCAGCAGCAAACCGTCTAGCAGCATACTCAGGAGGTTTCATGAATAAGAGAGAGATTGGCCAACCTGAACGATATCGGCGTCCTGACCACAAGCTTCAAGTGCTTTGTGTATTGCGCCGACAAACCAGTCAGTGGACCATACCACGTGTTCAGAGCACTTCAGCACAATAGCATTACCGGCGAAGATGGACGCAATGATCGGTGACCAAGCGTTGTGCAGTGCTGCAGGCTCATATAAGGAAACGGATCATTTGGTACGCGGGTACCACTCACGGTAATTCCAAGATACGATGGCGCAGACCACACCCTTGGGCTCATAAACAACCTGGGACCTCTTGTAGCTCAGCATCAAGTTTGAATACCTCGTCTCAGTTCGTAACGCGCGTTCCCCGTGGTTAATCAACCACTCCAACTTCGAGCAAGTCGTCAGAATTTCGCCGAGGGCAGCATCCATCACTAGAGCAAACTAGTTTTATTTTTTTCACCCTGCTTAAAGTATGCGGACTTACGAGTCTTCCCAGTATCACGGCACGCGACTCTTGCGCAAGCTTCCTGGTTTTCGACGAGCCATTTGAGCAAACTCCGCATCACCCTGCGTCGCTGAGCAAATGTGGTTTCTGCCCATGACACCTGTGCCAGCTTCGCCCGCCGTATCTTTGCCTGGATTTCACCCCCATTGTCCGCTATGACTGTTTTGATATGCAGCGAGTTTGCGGGGTCGTAACACGTGATGTAATCTCTGCCACCCATGAAGTGATGAGGGAGAAGGTCGGGTTCGGTGAGATGTGACTCGAGGTTCGCGTCACGGATCCTCAGTGATTGCCATTGAGGGTCTGCAGCCTCAAAGGACAGAGTGAGACAGGTGGAACGCAACAAGCGTAGACAACATACTTCGGGTGTGTTGTGTCTAAAAGGCACAGCGCTATTGTGTGCCTTCTGGTAACGATCAAAGACTAGCCAGATACCGAAGGCCGAGAACACTGTCAAAAGGTACAGGGCCTCAAGAACGCTAGCTTTTGGATCGTTTTCAAGCCACAAGTTGAGAGTGCGCAGAGGATGAAAGATTGCAGAGAGAAATGAAAGCATTGTCGCTGCTTGCGCACTCAGCTGCACGGACAAGCTCAAAGGGAGAATCAAACAACAGGTAAACGCGTCGAACAACGAATACCCACTTGGTCGGGATCACGTGACCGCTATAAAAATAAATAAATATAGCTGCTACATATTATACGAGCTATTGAGGATGGGTTGATGACAGAAAGCAGTCAGTCACCC
>JBBPTB010000476.1:0-19784 GCA_038093875.1 Boletus tylopilopsis | reverse complement strand
CAATCATTCCGAGGTATTCGACCTCCTGGGTAGCGAAGGTGCATTTCTCGAGCTTTAGGTGGAGGTCGAGTTCGAGCATCCGCTGGAGGACCCGCTTGGTTCGCTCTGTGTGAGTCGCTTCGTCCGGGGAGAAGATGAGGAGATCGTCCATGTAGATGGTGAGCCATCCTTCGGCAATCATGTCGCGGAACGAGTCGTTCATGAATCGTTGGAAGGTGGCTGGGGAGTTACAGAGGCCAAAGAACATGACTGTGGGTTCGAAGAGTCCCCGGTGGGTTATGAAGGCGGCTTTCCATTGATGGCCATCCTTTATGCGGACATTGTTGTATCCCCATCTAACGTCAAATTTAGTGAACCATTTGGAGTTGTTGAAACGGTCCATGAGGTCGGAGATGAGGGGGAGTGGGTACGCGTCCCGAATGGTGTGTTCGTTCAGGTACCGATAGTCCTGGCAAGGTCTGAGGCTGCCGTCCTTCTTTTTGACGAAGAAGAAGGGGGAGGCTTGTGGGGAGTTCGAGGGGCGGATCTTTCCGGATCGAAGGTTCTCTTCGATGAAGTCGTCGGTGGCTTTTCGCTCGTTTGGGGATAGGGGGTAGATCTTTCCAATTTTCGGGGAGAAGGAGTCATCGAGGTTGATCTCATGGTCATATGGTCGCGAGGGGGGAACGTGGTCGGTGGCTTCTTTGCTGAATACCTTGGCAAATTCCTGGTATTCCGGGGGGAGGACGGGTTTTGGTTTAGCTTTCTCTGCTGCAGCAGCGAGTTCTGTGGCCGTAGTGACTTTAGCGATGGCGGCGGCGGGGATAAACCGGGAGCCACAGCGGATGATTCGACAGACGGAGTGGTTGACTTTGGCTCGAGTGAGGAACTGTTTCTCGGTTTCGTGCCCAATGTGGGAGTACAGTTTGTCATGCTCGGATTCGAAGGTGTTGATATGTCGTACCGGGGGAAGGGAGAAGGTCGGGGGGTGGAAGTGGGAGTTGTGTCGTTTGGTGTCTGCGATGTAGGCGTGGTAGAGATCCTTGGATTCATCCAGGGATTCTGAGAGGGACAATGTTTGGGCGAGCCAGTCTATGGTGGGGTTGGCTTTCTTCAGCCAGGGGATACCGAGGATGGTGTTTTCTCGGCCGCAGTGCATGACGTGGAAGGTGGTTTTCATTGCTACTCCTTCGACGTTCAGGAAGAGTTCGGTGGAGTACAAGATGTCTCCTCCTTGGTTGGGGGAGTGGTCGACGTTGTTTACGGGGATGGGACAGGGGAGGCGGACAAGGGGGAGTTTATTTTTCTTTGCGAAGTCCCAATCGATGACGTTGAGGTCAGCTCCGCTATCGATCAGGGCAGATGCGTCGACGGTTTTCATAGTGTGCGAGGGGGAAATGAGTTGGATTGGGATACGAAGTACATGTTTAGAGGTGGAGGTAGAAATGGTGGCACACGTAGCTACAGAGGGTCCTTGCGTCGACCAAGTCCTCTTTTTCAAAAATCCTGAGAGAATACCGCGGCAACAGTGGCGGGTTCTTCGTCGTCGTCTTCAGTGGGGATGAGTTGGGGTAACTCTTCGACTCTTTTGACAGCGGCGGGTTTGTTGGAGGAGAAGTGGGGGCATTTGGCTGCCATGTGGCCGGGTTTCCTGCAGCAAAGGCAAAGTCCTTTCGCGAAACAGATCTTTCTTTCTTCGGGAGTGAGTTTCTTAGGGGTGACGGAAAACTTATCGATGACCATGGCGTTGGGGTCGACAGGTCTCAAGGGGGTGGGAGCGGGGGTGTGATGGTAGATATGGGGGGTCTTTCCTTTTCGGATCTTGGCAATGGTGTTTGCCCGATCAATCTGGGTTTGGAAGTACAAGGCCTTCTTGTACCATTCTTCGGCGGTGTCGGGGACTTTCTCTAGGGAGAGGATTTTCTCGACGATGGTGGAGGGGAGTCCGACTTGGAGCCAGCTGATGAGGACTCTTTCCTCAGTGACTGTGGAGATCTGGGCGTAGTTTCGGAAGTCGGCGATGTAGGAGGTGAGGTTTTCTTTATCGGCCTTCTGGTTGTTTTCTGCGGTACGCTCCGTGGAGAGCCAAGAGACTGCAGCGGCGGCGAATCTGTATTTCATACCAAACTGTTTCAACAGCATACCTTGATATCATTAGATGGACAGAGATGCAATAGGATGTTGTGTTGAGAAATAAATGTGACCAGTCTTGCAAAGACTCTTCCACATTATTGAACACTGCCATGCCACCATCATGAAGGTATGAAATGAAAAAGAGAATGAAAACACACACGAGAGATGACCACATATGTGGGCTCCCAACCCTCCATTTCCACCAAGACCCTCACCCACTTGAGTATCATGCCCACAGCCAGTCCATCATCAGCAGCACCTGGACTCAGAAGTGTGCTGTTGAGGTATGCATTGATGAGCATGGCAGATGCCTTGCTGTGTTCCATGCCATCCAAAATGTGAACGATGATGTTGGAGAGGTCGACATAAGTCTTATACAGTCACGTGTTCATCATGTTGAAGCTAAAAAAGAACATTGGTGATGAGGCCTGCAGATCAGGGTATGTATGTGTGTTCAGATGCACTGGTGGCTTTTGCTCCCTTCCTGCCTCCACACCTCACACTCGAGCTTTTGGCCCTTTTCATTTTGGATGACATATTCGCACAGTTGTTGGAGCTCATCTGCCTTGCGGGCAATCCACACATCGGCCTCTGCATGTTCTCGCATGCCAGGTGTACAGTATCATATTTGGCATAGGATAGAACCATAGCTTCAGAGGGTTGCAGCAGCCCTGTCTGTGGGTCGTATCTGGATGGTTACATGCATGAGCTGGGTTACATGGTTCTCTTGAAAACATCTGACTTACAGTTGGACATTAGGTGTAGGAGGGCTAGTCAGGGAAAGTTAGGCCTGGTAAACACAGTGTCATTGTGACTCACTAAACTGCTGGTACACAAAGCAGCAAAGCCAAGAAAAGTGGCATGAGGGCTGACATTGACTGAATCAGGCCCCATCTTTGGGGTACCCACTCAGAGCTCAGAGCTCATCTGAGTACAGCAGTGATGCATGTTCCAGGGTTGGACACAACATTCCAAATGAAAGTCTGAGAAACAAAGTTCCATGGGTTTTGGTCCTTTTCAGGCATAGGATGTCTATAAAAAGTAGAGAATGAAATACAAAAGGAGTGTTATGGTTTTCCTTGGTTGCCGGACCGGACCCGCCGGAACCCTATTCATTTTCCTTTATTCTTCCCCCATTCGCCCTTGACAGACGGGACACATGCTTACCCTGAAGGCCTAGCAGACGCCTTCCGCCCTGAGGAGCTCGTACGCTCACTCATGCAGTACTCATCGCAGGAGTACACCACCACCACACACTTATGTCCGCCATGACGTTAAACTGGGCTTACATCCGCTACAACACTAAACTGGATCCCCGAGGGGTAACCCTAGTTCCCTCGACACTTGCGACGCCCCAGAGAGGTAACCATTGACTCTCAGCCCTAGGGGTAACCATGGACCCTAGCCCCTTGCGACACAACCTTCCCCGATACCTAGATCGGGGTATGACTTGTTATGACTCACGATGAGTCCCGGTTGCCATGGGCAACCCTAGACCGCCCAATGGATGGGAGTATTCCTGTCGTGGCTAGGATATGATTCCTGATCCGCTGTCACTACGCTCGCTGATCCTCGCTCACCCGGACAGTGGATCTTATTACCTTAGTATTTCCCCTTGCTGCGGAGCACCACTCTTGACCCTCCGTCCAGCCGTGTATGCCCGATGGATGCGTCTTCCCATCGTAGGCATTATGTCAGACTAGGTTCATGTTTCACCTAGTCTTCCTTTCTGATCCCGTTGGTCTCCATGACTATTTCCACTCTTCTTGACAGCGGGATCCCGTTTAGCCCTGATGGTCTTATTACCATTCAGGTATTGCCCTTCGCCCCCTTCCTGATGTGGAAAGGCCTTTGTTCCTCTTTAGGAGGACACCCTTAGCCCAGATGGTCTGTGCACCATTCTGGTATAGTATATAAACCCCAGAGTACTAGCTAGGAGCCTTAAGCTAGTTCTACGCCATCGTGTACTGCAATCTCCCTGCACTTAAGTGTGCCCTTGCAATCTACCTGGTTTACTGGTGTACTGGTGTTCGGACGTCAAGACCCCATCCCTCTTGGCCTTCGTGAACATTTCAAGCACTCCTCGCTCTACTTAGCGTCGAGCTCATCGTAGGTCACACCTTAGCTGGTCATCGGCCTTACTTTGTGTACAGGACGCACACTCCGCTGGGCCTCTAGCTCGCAGTGCACAAGGTTTGCCTTCGGCTCACTATTGATCCGACCTCTCCCCGACTCGCATTTATTCCGCCTGGGCACGTGCTCGCAGTAAGCGTAACAAGGAGAGATACATGAGAGAGGACATCTCTGTTGTGTGCCTCACTACATATTCATGTCCTGTTTGGTATTCGTAAGGAGCGGGTCTATTGCAAGCACCCAGGACAGGAATAGCAGAGGTAGACACTGCTTTCATTTAAATGACCAGCTCATGGTCAATGAAAGGGGTAAAATTTTGATATGAGAGGGAGATTGTTCTGATAGAATGACATGATGGAATCAGTACAGTATGTGAGCGAGGGGATGGAATATTGCTCAAACATTGACTAGACAAAGTTTGACATCTAGTACTCAGTTTGTGTGATAGAACCATGAGAGAGGACGTATGTGCATGAGAGTGTAAGGGTGACCACAGATGCTCTGTCATCAACACCGGATGCTCGACACTCAATGTCTTGATGCCCAGCTCAATGAACGTACAGCTGAGTACATGTTCCTACTGGACAAATGTGGGTTCTCAACTTGTCAAGCAAACACGGTGCTTGGCGATAACAATGCACCAGTGCACCTCAGAGTTGGGCAGCATGTCACTCTCCCAAGGGGTCTTTGCCTGTCCCTTGTCACGGAGTGCCTGGTACTGACTTGTTTTCTTTCTTGTCATCAGACTCATTCTCTCCTCACGATGAGACACCCAATCCCATCTGATGTTTTCCCCGTATTCACCCAATTCTGAGCATGTACAACCACGAGTCATTCCGGACTTGTAGGGTCACTAGGATAGTGTTTCACCTGTCACTCTGCTGATCCCCTTTCTTCTGCTCTTCCTGACAGCAGAGCTCCTTGATCCCTAGATCTTCACACCGTCACCAGCGACACCCTTGTTTATCTGACAGTCTGTGCGCCATCCTTGTTAGTATATAAACCCGTGTCTCTGTAGTAGACACCCCAAGTTAGTTCTACGCAATCCACTGCGTTCTACTTGTCTCCCTCTCAACGGAACTCTCCCTTTGCTCGTTCCAAGCGAAGGCCTGACTTGCCTTGACTGTATCCGAGTGGAACCAGAACCACTTGCCTTTCCAATAGGCTCTTACAAGAGTGCGGAAGGCAGCACCAGCTTGTGCTTGCCCAAGCTGTCGCCCTATCAAACGGGCCTCCTACTACTTGGCATTATCGCTTTGCTCTTTATTCTTGCTTCTGCTTCTACCTATTACTTTGCCCTCTGTCAACTCCACATTCCAGGAGATGACTGAATGCGGTAAGTGTAACATCCCTTTGTGCCACTCTCCATGTTGATGCCATCTCCAAATAATAGTAACAGGGTCTGGTTATATTTGTGCTCTTTGAACTTGGCGATTACATTCTGGACCGAATGGGGAGTGAGTGCCATCTTGGAATCCTAGGTAGAGAATCTGAAATGCAGTGTGGGCATGTCATCATCAATGATGAGTGGGATGTTTGTGTTCCAGAATGGGTGATAGGAATTGAATTGGGACAGGTAGGGTATGGCAAGGTGGGTGAGGGACATGAAGACATTGGAAATGACATGTCACCTAGGGCTGTCCAATATCATACATACAGTGTTACGGTTTTCCTTGGTTGCTGGACTGGACCCGCCAGACCCCTGTTCATTTTCTTTGTTCTTCACCATTCCCCCTTGATGGACAGGACATGCTCACACCCTGAAGGCCTGGCAGACGCCTTCCGCCCTGAGGAGCTCCTACGCTCGCTCATGCAGTACTCACCGCTGGAGTACACCACTGACCCACCATTGTCCTCTAATGGCCCCTGAGGGGTAACCCTGGACCCTCAGCCTTGCGATGCCCTTGAGGGGTAACCTTTGACCCTCAACCCTAGGGGTAACCATGGACCCTAGCCCTCATGACATGACACCACCCCTGATGCCTAGATCTGGGGCATGACTCATAATGACTCACTTTGAGTCCTGGTTGCTATAGGCAACCCTAGACTGCCCAACGGATGGGAGTATTCCTGTCGTGGCTAGGATACGTTTCCTGATCCGCTGTTACTACACTCGCTGATCCTCGTATACCCGGACAGCGGATCTTACTATAGTATTTCCCCTTGCTGCGGAGCACCACTCTTGACCCTCCATCCAGCTGTGTACGCCCTATGGACTCGTCTTGCCATAGTAGGCATGTGTCAGGCTAGGTTCATGTTTCACCTAGCCTTCCTCTTTGATCCCATTGATCCTATGTGATCCTCTTCCGCTCTTCCTGACAGCAGGATCCCGTTAGCCCTGATGGTTGTCTTACCATTCAGGTATTGCCCTTCGCCCCCTTTCTGATGTGGGAAGGCCATTGTTCCTCATTAGGAGGACACCCTTAGCCCAGATGGTCTGTGCACCATTCTGGATAGTATATAAGCCCCAGAGTACTAGCTAGGGACCTTAAGCTAGTTCTACACCTGTAAGGCAGGCATACGCCTGTATCACTGCATTTGTCACTGCCCTTAGGTGGGCCCTTGCAATCTTACTTGCTTCATTGGTGTACTGGTGCTCGGACATCAAGACCTTGTCCCTCTTGACCTCGCTTGCATTCCAAGAACTCCTCACTCACTTCTTTGAGTCAAGCTTGTCATAGGTCACACCTTAGCTGGTCGTCGGCCTTACTTTGTGTACAGGACGCACACTCCGCTGGGCCTCTCGCTCGCAGTGCACAAGGTTTGCCTTCGGACTACTATTGATCCGACCTCCTCTCAACTCGCATTTATTCCGCCTGGGCACATGCTCGCAGTAAGCATAACATACAGTTTCCCCGATGGCTTGCGCAATGAGGATGAAGAGAGGGCGAGCATTATGAATGCACAAAAAATTCCCACCACTTGCTGCACTGTTGTGCACATGTGCACATGTGAACCATAGCTCAGCTCTATTTCTCCCTCAAGTATTGGTATCAGATAGCAGACAAGAGTCCATTGGTTAGTGAATTCAGTGCTTTCCACCACACTATTTGATGACTCTTGATAGAACACAGCAATCGTGACCAAGACCTACTTCGATCCATGGTCTGTTTATACTCCTCTTAGTGTGGAACCTTGATTTGACTTCTATACCCTTCAACATCTAAAGTCCAGGGAGTAAGACTGAGGGATGACATGCACCTAGCATCAACCGTTGGTTTGCTTGCCACCCTGGGTGTGGTGGCTTCTCAGACACATGATATTGTATGTGTTGCTCTTGACTTTACTCGTGTCTCTCTTCTCTTGCAAGTGGCAGATGATGTGGGACAGACAGAAGCTTTTTACCTACTTCCAGCCCACCCCAGACACAATAGAATTCACAATGCTCAGCCACATCTGGGAGTGCTGATATTGTCATCGATAACTTGGCTGTTTACCCAACTATCTATGGTTCTGGTGCTACACTGAGTAGGTGATTGCCTTTCATTCACAGAACAGCAGTGGAGATTAACTGCCAAGAATAGCTGACTTGTCTGCATCACTTTTGAGCACACTCAAGGTGTGAAAAACAAGACCTCATGTGTTCAACATGTGGGTGAACCAAATGTCTTTTTAGTTGCAGAACCTGACCAGCTACTGGCAATTACTGGATTATCTGTTTAACAGTGAGGGCTCCTCCAAGTCTTGTGTAACCCAACTCACCGTTCTGATCATTTAGTCACGGATGCCTCCAATTCTGCTGGCTTCTCGTACATCTGAGTTCCACTTGGAGCTATGGATTTTTCCATGAACAATATGAGGTGCATTCTGCCACCATGAGCATGTTGCTGACACGTGTTCTGGCCAGCATACAGCTATGACGATACCAATGGAGATGTCAACCTCAACACCTTCAATGTTGACACTGCACCAAGCTACGTGTTTTCAACCCTCAGTGATATCTTGTCGATCAACCAATTGTTGAGAGTCCACATTGTTCCCTGGTCTCCTGTAAGTCCCTTGTCCTTCCAATGATTGCATAAAATCTCACCACCAAATAGCCTGGGTGGATGAAGAGCGGGATGATGGACAGCGGTTCCTTGGACACAGCATACGTTTCCATTTGTGCATAGCTTGAACAGGTCCACAGGATGCTTCTGTCAACTGCATGCTGCAGTGGCCAACTATCTCCTCAAGAGTCTTCAAGGCTTCTCAGACCAAGGGATTCCAGGTCTATGCTATTGGGATTCAGGCAAGTTTCCATGCACGAGCAATATCTCAATGTGCGAGTTGGCTGAAACAACTTTTCTGGAACAAGCCCGAAAACAGTAATCCAACATACCCCTTGTGCAGCATGCCAGTATCTGTGGAAGCCCAGATTGGGATTGTGCTCTGCAGCCTCATGGACTCAAACGGCTTCTTGAATACCAAGATTATTGGATATGAACACAACTTGGCTGATGCTGCAAATTACCCTGTCCAGCTCATTCATGATAAGAGTGATCTGCTTGGAATTCACCATTGACTGGTTGTGTTCCAGATGCAGCAAGCAGGGAGCACATTTGATGGGATTTCTTTTCATTTCTATGTGGGTGCTGTTGGTGACCGAGCATCATTCACTTCTCAGTACCCCAATTAACATCTTACTTAGGAAGTATTCTTCACGGAATGTATGGGCACTCTTGGCTCTGATTGGTGGAGTGATATCAAAGTACATCGTCAAAACCATTTGATGTGAAATACAGATTAACATGAAACCAAGTGGTATATGGACAATCTGTAGGTCCAATAATAGCAGTGTTTTCTCATCTTAAAAAAGAATGTTTTAGCTTCATCAGTAGTATCAACTATGGGTCCACAACAGGACTTATGTGGAACATTGCACTCAACAGTGCTGATGGTCCAGACTCCAGAGCTCCCAGGATCCAGCAGTTGGGATGGTGGATGCAGAGGGGTTGTTCAAATCAACAGCAACAGCACCTGGGGTGTTAACTAGGAATTCTATGCCATGGCTCAAGCTTCCAAGGTCATCCTTCCACACAATAGTGGAGGACCATGGGGTCAGCAAATAGGCGTGAGCATCGGAGGCAATCTCGATTGGGCCCTTGTCATCGGTGCCTATGTCACAGGTCACATTTCATCAACTGACTGGAACAGATACAGTATTGTTGTCTTGAACTGATATGTCCTTTTTTCCGTTGGAGACTGCTAGACTGTTGGTGTGCCCTGTGGCAGGGATGACAGCACATCCACAACATGGAATGCATGGCCTGTCATGGTGACCATTGAGTGGAGGGGATGCAGGTGGGTCTCGTGAGGTGGTTGATTGCTAGTGGTGTACTGATTTTGGGACATGTAGGTGGCGTACACGTTCCCCATTGGTGTGACTGTGTTATGGTGATATGCGCTGCCATGAAGTGTGGCCCATGCCCTTTGGAGGAGACCACTGCTGGGTTATTTATAGCTGAGACTCGTGGGCATAGGTGTGTGTCTTCCAGCCATCATAGCAGACTGGTCACGAGTCTAGGCCCGATGGTGTTGGCAATGGATACGAGGATTATACTTACCTACATTGGAAGTGACCATGTGGGCTTGGCATTTGGCCTTGTTATGTTGGCCAAACAAGTTGCCTTCCATCAACCTTGACAACCATGCCACTGAACTACCACATGGCCTACTGGCTAGGATCCCAATTTGCAATGCGGGCCATCCCATTGTATTGAAGGACCTACCCAGTGCCCCTGAATTTTGTTTGGGATAATCCCATTTGATGGAAGGGTTCACACTGGGCCACCACCCTATTTTCAGTTCGACACAACTGCCATCACCATGTCCTTGCCCTTCCAGCATTTCAACGACCTGGGCTCATCATACCAGATGCATGCATCGTTCCTCAGGATTACAGCACTGGATAGATTCATTTCCACTTTGAGTGGACCACATGCGTTGTCTGAGATCCACATCTGGACTCGACCTTGCCCCCTCCTTTATGTGCACAGTTTTGGCAGGCTGACGGACATCAGGTATCTTGTTTCTTCCTCCCCCTTTCATTGAACACCCACAACCCCAAGTAGGGTGCTGTCATGTCACTACCGAGTTTATGTTCAAAGAGAATGGCTCGGGTCAGGCAGAAATGCGACCACCTATAATTGCCATATTGATTGTCATGCTGAAGTCCGAACCTGTTTCCTAGTTTTACTGGTGGTGCAAAGCGAAACAATCTCCTTGTCCACTGTCCACAGTGCGCGAATGCTCATATTCGGTCAAATCAGAACCACATGCCACATTTTGTGGACATTGTCCTCACGTTTGAAATGGCAACAAAGAAACCAATGGGGGATGTACTCAAGTCCACCAAGGTCTTGGCGGTGTCATTTACAGTATTCGCCACTGAGTTGTATGGTGGTGGGGGGGAGTGCCCAAGTTCAACTCAGAGACATCCATGGAACATTTCTGTGTACCAGGCCAGTGAATGGGCCCCTACACTTGGGTCCAATCCATATTGTGCTTGCCAAGGACAATCAATTCATGCCCCCCAAAGATGGGGTGTGCGGACCTGACCTGAATCATGGATAATCTCTCTTTCGGCTGGTACGAATCCAGTTGTCAATCATACATGGTGTCCAGGGAGAGTTATCATCGCTCTTCGTGGCGCTGGAGTTGCTTGCTGACGTGCGTCGACATTAGTCTGTCAAGGTAGTGTCCTCAATGGGAGAGCAATCTGTCAGGAAGAGTTTTGTGTTGAATCATCTCATCAATACATCATTTGCTGGGTTGGCCATGTGGATGACAGAGGGGGTGTGGATGTCAGTGACACCAACTGATGATGTGTTAATTGTTGTGCTCAATTTCAAAGGTTAGTCATGTAGATTGTCTTTGACAGTTGACTCATCATTCTTCATCGGCAGGTGTGCAGAGTATTGAAAGGTCTACCCAAGAGGACACATTGTTGTCTTGTTTGACACCGCCATCTCAAACTTGGTAAGCAGGACGACATGGTAGAACTGCTGGTCACTAACATGTCATGTTGCAGGTACTGTTCTGCAATCACTTTGCGCTCAGTTGTGACATTACTGGGCTGTTCCAATAGTTCCAATCAAGTTCGACAGTATTGGATCCCAGGGTGAATCCATCATTGTCCCAGTCCACATTAGTTGTCACCATCGAGGTACGTCTGTTGTATTGGCTACATTGATGGTTTTCATCTGATATATTTCTTTTAGGATGTCGTCAACTCTGATAAGTTCAAAATTGCCAGAAAGTGGGCTGCAGTTTCCTATCTCATTTTCACAGACCCATTCATAACTGGCCTTGTTCATTGTCAGATTCTCCCTCAAGCTCCAATGGATTGTGCAAAACGAGCAAGAGGCAAATTTCATTTCTTGGCGCCATGCTGGGAAGCCGAGCATTATTCTATGGAAAGCAGGAGAGGACTTAACTGATATAGACATGCATGACTTGGTATAGTTCTCCCCATGCCTGTCATCAAGTCAAAGGAATTTTATGAACTTTTCCCTGCAGTGAAGGAATAGTCAGACAAGTAGGCTGTCACTCATCGTGCTGCTGGAGAGTTGTTGCATTGATGAAAATGTTGATGGTGAAGTTAAAGGTGAGGTAGTTTATTGGGACATTGTGTCATGCCCATGCATGAACCTTTTTTTTTCAGGCGAACAATTGGGGTGCCATGTATCATAAGACCACTTTGTGGGTTGGACTGAATGACAAATTTTCGCACTCAGAAACTATGGCATCTTATCATACACAGCTTATCTTGCTAATGCACTTGCATGTGGATATGCAGAAGTAGATCCAGAGTGTGAGACTCTCAAGGTAAATTTATTCATGTTGTATTCTTTATGCTGGGTGCTGACATCACCTGTACAGAATTTGGATACAGACATCCCAATTGGTGGGAGCCATAGGATGAGACTGGGCCAGCTGCACACACATGTCAGGATTCACAAAAATCTTCTTGATCAGATGGAAAAAGGAAAGCTGGTGACCCCCATCTCCCTTCAACTTCTTACAGCTTCTCCTCCTAGTCTGATCTTGGTATCAATATCAGACATCACATAATTTAACATCCACTTGAAACTCTTGATAGGAGAGATCAGTCACAGTGGTCATCATGAAAACCAGGGGGTGACAAACAGAAATTGGCATACTTGGCAATGAAGTACTTACACTCCATCGCCTGCTGGACGAGAATTGTGATGGTCTTGGTGTGTTTTCTATCATTTTGAGGAACTTGGTGTCATTGATGAAATCAAACATATCTATCATTGTGTCTGTTAGGTGAATGATCTACATAATCATTGCAATCTTTCTGGCTCACAAGGACCTTGGGTGATGAGACAACATTTCGCAACCCGCATGGGATGAATCTATGCGATGCTCAGATCATGAAGGAACAAAGAGGTGAAATAACTCCAGATACCAATGCTATAGCAGACACGGTCTTGTCAAACTGTTGGATTCTCCACAACAAAATGGGCCATGTGTTATCGAGTGTCTGCACAGCTGTGACCTTTGGGTTGTTGACTTTCTGGGCTTCAGTTGCAACACCTTCTTTCTGGATATCTTCCACACTGGGTTTTGCAGTTGTCCCACACCCGCACCGGCAAAAGACATGAGTGGATGGGTGACAGCACATGCCCCAAGGGCACTACGGCAGGGTGCAGGGGTATCTCTGGATGTGCATGGAGGATGTCTATTTCATGTGCAAGATGGGCATTCTCTTGTTCGAGGGTGGCGGTGTACTTGTGAATGTGTGACACATTGAGAGTGTGATGCTGTAGTTTGATGGCTGCCATGTGTGCTTCATGCTGGCGTTGGGGATAGATTGGTGAGTCAGTTTCTGTGATAGCAGTGGAAACTTGCCTGGAAGCGGGCTGCAGTATTGCAGAGACTGGTGAGCTTGACAAGGAGCAGGTGGTTACCATTGTTGTCCATGGAGAGCACTGATTAGTCTGGTTAAGTGTGAAACACGTCTCGCTGCTCCTGCTGTCTGTGTCCATCAGTCCGTTTGTCCTGCCTTGATACCCATTCCTCCCTCCCTTCCCTTGATTCACCCTCGACCACGTATTGAGCTGCATATCCACACGAGTCCATCATCGCCATCACCCACAACATTCTTGATAAGATTTTGGAGTCGTGCAAAGACTGGGACCCTATCAAGGATACCCTACTTGCCATCCTGCTTCCACTTCCCTTATCAAGCGATGAGGTGGTGTTCATCCCACAATAGCTTCCATATGATGATCCCACTGGGGATGCTACACTATGTGTGCCAGTACCTGAGTGGATGGTATAGCCAGTGTTAGTTCATGCCGACATAGAGGTTGGTGGATATATGCAGTATCCTGAGACAGAAGAGGGAGATCGAGGGGTAGATGAAAGGGTGGAAGATGAGGAGTTGAGTGTACAAGTCGACAAGTACCTCGAATGGGTATAGTACTGCAACCTTGTCCTTCTTGTCTTCTGATTGCTGCTTCTTTGCTTGCCCTGGGCCAGGGAATGGGCTGTTTTGCAGCTGGGGTGGTTGTGAGGATGATGGGGGATGACACGAGTTGCTGTTGTGTTGGGAGGGACAGTGTTGCAGCATTGACTTGACTTGACTCAATTGACCCAAATCAATTAATTGTTCAAGTACTGTGAAGATGAATATAAAGCAGACATCAGTGCTGGTGAGCATGGAGCCAGAGTATGCATGCATGAGCAACTGAGTTATAGGTACATATAACATGCCATGCATGAAAATGGGCATGCTGGCTGACTGTGCAAGTAACATGGCCTTTAGGGATGCGACACCTGACCGTCTTGAGAAAGCGGGCCAATGCTGTGTGGTGTTGAGGGTGGTGGCAGACAAGGACAAGAAAGGCGATGGACCTCTTTTCATAGACAATGTCTGGGGTGAGCTTGGAGACGATGGTGTTGAGTGTGGCAGAAAGTTGATCCAGACTAGGGTACCATTAAAAAAACACTGGCACTTGTGAATAATTTGGGTGGCCAGGCTCTGACTGTTTTTGGCAAGTTCAATGACCTCATGCAGCACCAATTCCCAATTTTAAATTACAACCAGACAGCCTTTCCACCTCATGTGCCCTGTGGACATGGCATCATTGCAATCCTCATTTAAAACATGCTTCTGCATGTGTCAAGTCTTGGATCCTCTCTCCATGCATTGTTGTATTGTCAAACGCAACCATTGTGCTCTAATGAATAAATGTGATAGGATCTAAGATGGTTCGCACTCACCATATGTGCAGCAGTGCAGAGAGAAGGGACAACAGGGAGTTTGTGCGTGGATTGAGCATTGATTGGAAGGGGAGCTTGTCAATGTAAACACTGATGAGGCAGGCGACATGGATGTTAAAACTAAGCAGGGGCAGGAAGTGCCCAACTACACAGATTAACTAAAGTACTAAAGTAATAGGTAGAATACTCACCTCAGCTGCTGCCCAAGAGGGTGGAAACGACTGAGGGGAGTCATGGGAGAAAGGACAGACTTTATACTGGTATGGAGGCACGCTCGTACAGCCCCGACAGTATCCGACACTAGAATAAACAATAGGACACGATGTGTGATACGTACAAGTGAGTCCGAGTAGATCCGATCCAGGTCCGGGTGTCCAGATGCCAATCCAGATCCAGTATGTCCGGATTGAATAGGACGCAAAGGAGAATAAGGATAGGATGTGGTCGGATTAAGGGATAGTAGATAGGAGAGCTTTGAATAGCTCGGTTGAGTCGGTTTTGACAGAGTGGTGCTCTGCAGCAAGGGGAAATACTATTGTATTAGGATCCACTGTCTGGGTATATGAGGATCAGCGAGTGTGGCAACAGCGAATCAGGAATTGTATCCTAGCCACGACAGGAATACTCCCATCCATCAGGCGGTCTAGGGTTGCCTATAGCAACCGGCGTCATGTCGAGTCATGCCCCAGATCTAGGCATCGGGGGAGGTCGTGTCGCGAGAGCTAGGGTCCATGGTTACCCCTAGGGTTGAGGGTCAAAGGTTACCCCTCAAGGGCGTCGTGAGTGCTGAGGATCAAGGGTTGCCCCTCAGGGGTCCAGTTTAGTGTCTTAGTGGACGAAGGTCCAGTTTAGCGTCATGGCGGACGATGGTGAGTTGGTGGTGTGCTCCAGCGATGAGCACTGCATGAGTGAGCGTATGAGCTCCTCAGGGCAGAAGGCGTCTGCCAGGCCTTCATGGTATAAGTGTGTCCCGTCCATCAAGGGCGAAAGGTGAAGAACAAAAGAAAATGAACAGGGGTTCTGGCAGGTCCGGTCTGGCAACCAGGGAAAACCATAACAGAGAAGGACTTCACATTCACTACCAGTCTTATCCCCCTCCCAGCCCACCACCCCCAGTACAAAGAAACATGCTACCTCTGCCACTACCTCAGACACATCCGGTGGGACTGCCATCTTTTCCAATGCCAATGCTGTGGGAAGTTCGCTTCCAGTCACATCCCCTCTCGCTGCCCCCTTCGCTATGCCCACATGGTCTTGGCAAACTCATCCACCCCCAGACACTCTTGTCTCTCTCCCCCTACCACTCCACGTCAAAAACCCACCAACCCTATCCCCATACCTGTACCTACCCTGTGTTACGCTTACTGCGAGCACGTGCCCAAGCGGAATAAACACTAGTCTAGGAGAGGTCGGATCAATAGTCAGCCGAAGCCAAACCTTATGCACTGCAAGCGAGAGGCCCAGCGAAGTGCACGTCCTGTGCACAAGATGAGGCCAACGACCAACTAAGGTGTGACCTATGACGGGCTCGACTTGAGGGGCGAGCGAGGAGCGTGAAGTGCAGGTGGGGTCAAGAGGGACGAGGTCTTGACGTCCAAGCACCAGTACACCAGTAAGGCAAGTAGTATTGCAGTGGCCCACTTAAGGGCAGCGTGAGGTTGCAGTATACAATGCGTAGAACTAGCTTAGAGATCACTAGCTAGTACTCTGGTACTCTATATACCATCCAGTATGGCGCACGGGCCATCTGGGCAAAGGGCGTCCTCCTAATGAGGAACAATGACCTTCCCACATCGGGAAGGGGGTGAAGGGCAATACCTGAATGGCAAGACGGCCATCAGGGCTAACGGGCTCCCGCTGTCAAGGAAGAGCAGAAGTGGTCATGGCGACCAGCGGGGCATCAAAGGAAAAAGGCTAGGTGAAACATGAACCTGGCCTGACATAATGCCTACGATGGGAAAGCTCATCCATCAGGTGTACACAGCTGGACGGAGGGTCAAGAACGGTGCTCCGCAGCAAGAAGGAAACTAGCTTATACAGGATCCGCTGTCCGGGTATACGAGGATCAGCGAGCGTAATGACAACGGATCAGGAAACGTAATGACAACGGATCAGGAAACGTAATGACAACGGATCAGGAAACGTATCGTGGCCACAATGGGAACTCCCATCCGTCGGGCGGTCTAGGGTTGCCTATAGCAACCACGAGTCATCATGAGTCGTGCCCCGATCTAGGCATCGGGGGAGGTCGTGTCGCAAGGGACTAGGGTCCATGGTTACCCCTAGGGCCGAGGGTGTCTGAGGTTGCCCCTCTGGGCATCGCGAGTGTCGAGGGAACAAGGGTTACCCCTCGAGAGTCACAGTTTAGCGTCATGGCGGACGTGGATGCAGTTTAGCCTCATGCTGGAGGTAAGTCGTAAGGCTGAGGGAACGTGGTTACCCCTCAGGGGCCATCAGAGGATGATGGTGGATTGGTGGTGTACTCCTGGCAATGAGTACTGCATGAGCGAGCATATGAGCTCCTCAGAGCGGAAGGTGTCTGCTAGGCCTTCAGAATAAGCGTGTCCCGTCCGTCAAGGGCGAATGGTGAAGAACAAAGGAAAAATGAACGAGGGTCCGGCGGGTCCGGTCCGGCAACCAGGGAAAACCATAACACCCTGGATACATGACCCATCCCCCTAGCTGTAGCAATACAAGCTTATCGAAGTCAAGGAGACTCCGCTGTTCCCTCTCTGTCGTCTAGCATCCAACCATCCCCCCCCACCTTGTCTTCCTCCAGAGGCCCCACTCAGACCCTACAACGAACCAGACGTATGCATCCTTGCTGTCGTACCAAACCCACTTCTACTCAGGCCATCTTCACCAGAGAGCCTACCCCCCTTATGAGCTGAGCAGTAACTATGACGACATGTACAATGTGGCAATCACCAGTTCTTCCGACCCCTACAAGAGGGAACTCTAGAATGGTCTTCATAGAAACTTTGACCCTAGTATGGGAGTAATGTTACATTTTATTCCCTTCACATCTATTTTTGGACTTATCTTTTCTTTTCATATGATGACTCACCCTATCCCTTGACTCTTATCTTCTTAATCACCACTTGCCTTGTCATCACACTCCATCCCTTCCAGAACATTCCATACATGGCATCGGCTTCGTTGACTCGTTTTCCTTTCATGATGATTCATCAGATCACATGACCCTTCCTCGTTATTCTATGACCTTTCATTTCCTTAGTCATTGAATCACTTGTATTCTATATAAACTACTGGACCCCCTTTGCTGGCTCTCCAGCTTGGGCTCCCAGAATACTATCTTTGTTATGGTTTTCCTTGGTTGCCAGACCAGACCTGCCAGAACCCCTATTCATTTTCCTTGTTTCTTCACCATTCCCCCTTGACAGATGGGACACGCTTACACCCTGAAGGCCTGGCAGATGCCTTTCACCCTAGGGAGCTACTAGAGCTCACCTATGCAGTACTCGTTGGAGGAGTACACCACTGTTACGGTTTTCCTTGGTTGCCGGACCGGACCTGCCGGAACCCCACTCATTTTCCCTTTGTTCTTCATGATTCCCCCTTGATGGATGGGACACGCTCACTCTCAAAGGCCTAGCAGATGCCTTCCACTCTGAGGAGCTCGTATGCTCACTCATGCAGTACTCATCCTGGAGTACACCACTGACACTCACTCACGTCCGCCATGACGCTAAACTGGGCTTACGTCCACTATGACGTTAAACTAGATCTCTGAGGGGTAACCCTTGTTCCCTCAGCACTCGCGACGCCCCGGAGGGGTAACCTTCAACCCTCAGCCCTAGGGGTAACCATGGACCCTAGCCCTCGTGACACGACCGCCCCCGATGCCTAGATCTGGGGCATGACTTGTTATGACTTGGTTGCTATAGGCAACCCTAGACCGCCCAACGGATGGGAGTATTCCCGTCATGGCTAGGATATGATTCCTGATCCACTGTTGCCACACTCACTGATCCTCGAATACCCAGACAGCAGATCCTGTTATGATACCATTTCCCCTTGCTGCAGAGCACCACTCTTGACCCTCCGTCCAGCCATGTACGCTCATCGGACCCTTAGCCGATTAGGAGCATGTGTCAGGATAGGTAGACATTTCACCTATCTTTCCCCTTTGATCCTGTTGATCCTATGTGATCCATTTCTGCTCTTCTTGACAGCAGGATCCCGTTAGCCCTGATGGCTGTCTTGCCATTCAGGTATTGCCCTTCACCCCCTTCCTGATGTGGGAAGGCCATTGTTCCTCTTTAGGAGGACACCCTATGCCCAGATGGTCTGTGCGCCATTCTGGATGGTATATAGAGACCAGAGTACTAGCTAGTGACCCTTAAGCTAGTTCTACGCCTGTATTACTGCACTTGTCGCTGCCCTTAGGTGGGCCCCTGCAATCTTACTCGCTTTCCTGGTGTACTGGTGCCAGGATGTCAAGACCTCGTCCCTCTTGACCTCACTCACATTTCAAGCTGCCTCGCTCTACTAAGAGTCGAGCTTGTCATAGGTCACACCTTAGCTGGTTGTCAGCCTTACTTTGTGTACAGGACGCACACTCCACTGGGCCTCTAGCTCACAGTGCACAAGGTTTGCCTTCGGCTCACTATTGATCTGACCTCTCTTCAACTTGCGTTTATTCCGCCTGGGCACATGCTTGCAGTAAGCGTAACAACCACCGACTTGCCATTGTCTGCTAATGGCCATGCTTCCCTGAGGAGGGACACCTGCCAACCCTAGACCCTCCTCCTCTCATTACATGACCTCTCCCCTGATGCCAAGATCTGGGGCATGACTCACCATGACTCACCATGAGTCCTGGTTGCTATAGGCAACCCGTAGACCGCCACATGGATGGTAGTATTCCCATGACAGCTAGGATATGTTCCTGATCTGCTGTTGCTACACTCGCTGATCCTCGTATACCCGGACAGCAGATCCTATTACGATAGTATTCCTTCCTGCTGCAGAGCACCGTTCTTGACCCTCCATTCAGCCATGTACACCCGATGGACTTGTCTTGCCATCTAGGGCATGTGTCAGACTAGGTTCACATTTTACCTAGTCTTCCTCTTTGATCCCATTGATCCTCAGTGATCCTCTTCCACTCTTCTTGACAGTGGGATCCCATTCAGCCCTGATGGTCTTACATCATTCAGGTATTGCCCTTCGCCCCCTTCCTGATGTGGGAAGGCCCTTGTTCCTCATTAGGAGGACACCCTTAGCCCAGATGGTCTGTGCACCATTCTGGTATAGTATATAAACCCCAGGGTACTAGC
>JBBPTB010000475.1:0-19822 GCA_038093875.1 Boletus tylopilopsis | reverse complement strand
ATGGGTCCGGCTACTATTAGTGTACAATGTACATTAGATACAAAATATATTTTATTATTGTTCATTGTATGAGTGCACCCGGAGGGGCAGCGAGCCTGTACGATACAGCGCACTGTACAGTATTACCTAATTGGTACAGGTGCTGTACAGCGCTGTGACAGTGCTGTGACAGCAGTAGACAGGGGGGGGACCTTACTGTGACACTGTAACCCCTGTACAGCCTTGTACAGCCCTGGACAGGGGTAAAGTGATTTACTGATGAGTTGCACCCATCAACAAACCCATCAGAGCCAAACCATGGCATAATCATGGCCATAATGAAACCCACTATTGTACTTGCTTGTATCATGCGTTCAATGACCTCAATGTGAACATGGGCGGTTCCAAGGTTGATCATAATTGCCGAAAGCGTGACAATATATCCTATTTCGCATATTACTAAGCGTTATAATCACGGTCACTCCCCCCCCGCCGAATACCACGTGCCAACGCACGCCTCTTGCCCTTGCAGTGACGCGATCACAATGTTAGCATGACCGCCCGTCCACAGACATGGCCTAATTCACGCGCGTCTCGTCTGCCCTCGTCCTCCCCATCCCCTTGCAGCAACGACGACGACGATAGCGCAATCACCACCGTGGCGTTGGCGTGACTGCCCACCTGCTGCTTCATCCGATGTGCGCAGCCCTCACCGATGCGCTCGGCCTGCCCACATCCTCCCAATGTATTTATGTGCATCACGCTCCCGCCTCTTCCCACCATTCTGGTGTGATGCAGACGTCTGCCTTCGTCTTCCCCATGGTCCCTTTGCAACGACGACGCAACGATGACTCGTGACAGCTCGCCCAGCCGACACGTACGACAACGAGGTGCCACTACCACTACCCGCCATCATGCATCAAGGACCGTGGCACCACACAACGATGACACTAGCATAATGCAACAATGGCAACTCCATGCCACCCTCGATGCGATAGTTACAACAACGACCACCATCCACGTCAACACTGTTGACCTTGGCGTGTGCAACACTGCTCGACCCGACACGCCCCTCCTCCCCAAAACAATGAGCATCAGGAGAGCAGGAGGGTGAGGGCCACTTGTGTTGGACGCAGCAGCATGTCAGAAGGACGAGGGCAAGGAAGTGACAGATGGAGTGCAAATGAGGCCATGATGTCCAAGGCTCACTCAAAGCCTAGGTAGCACCAGAATTTTCAGCACAGACGCCCCCACCAGGTCAAAGAGACCTATGAATTTGCTGACAGGCGTTCAATCGATCTATTTGGCAGGATTGCGCCTGCAACGGCGTGCCTCTTGCAAGCGGTCAAGGTTGAGGCAATGCTTGCCATTACGAATGGGACATGGGACATGACAGAAAGGGATAGGTGAAACAAGGGTGACGGGTATTCGCCGTGAGGACGGGCATAATTAGGGCAAGCATGGCATAAGAGCCTACGTGTGGACGGCGACTATCTTGCCCTCGGCGCCGTCTTCTCTTAGCTTACGAGTGACACACTGCCCGTCATAACAAGGATATAAAAGCATGGAGTCATTTGAATCCCAAGCTCAGGATCCCAGATTGTTTGCAGCTGTCATTCGAGTCTACGTCCGCCATGCGCTACGCTCCTGCTTTTATCGCCACCCTCTTGTCTGCTTCGACGGTTCTCGCCCAACCTCAATTTGACGCTGGGTTTTATGCTGGTTTGAAACAGACGGCAACGGTGGGTCGTTAATTCATTGACTGGCTCTTACTTGATCTAATCCTTTCGTACTATCTCTAGCAATACAAGTTAATCACGGATGTTATTGCCCATGTGATCGTTCCATCTTTTTGGTGTAACCCTGGTCTCGCCCCTGGAGATGAAGAGCTTACTGATGAGGTTTTCGTCGCGGTCGCTCTCGGTGATCCTTTCGAATGCGTATCCCATACCGGTATCGAGGCCGGTTTCACTTTTGGGTGCAGAGTTCAAAATGGAAACGCTCTGCCATTTTTAAAAGGTAAGCAGCTAGACTTCAATTGTGAATTTATGATTTCATTCGCCGCATCTGTTGTTGCGCGTAGCTTACTATCGGATCTTTCCGATGGATCCCATTATCTTCAACTCTAATATCTACCCGATCGCTCCTGGAGATGTGTACGCCATTGCAATTGGAATCCCAAATGACGTACCCGGAACGTTCCGGGTGTGGATGAAGAACGTGAGCAGGAGGTGGCATATCGACGAGTACCACCTTCTTCCCGCCTTTATGATCCCCTGTCTAAACAAAGCAATGTGGGGTGCGAGATCCATCGATCAGCCACACTATAGGGGGCTTCCTATTTTTGATCTTGTCCACTTTTACGCAGTCGCAGCAAGGGATAGTGACAGGATCTATAACACTCGTGATGCGCGAGAATTGGTCATGTTTGGACTACATGGTTCGGCAGACCAACTTCTGTGGGCTAACGTTCATGTGCTTGATGATACTACATTCAATGTTTATTAGCTAAAACAACTGATTTCTTTCTTTTCCTGACATGTCATTCAAATATGTATATCCTCCCCTTTCTCCATTGCGTATCCTTGTCACTTGTGCCTTGCGTGTGCTTCACAATCCCAATATTTAGAGGGTCCCTAAATTTGATTTACACAAAATATGGGAGCCATGCCCTGCCGGGATGATGAGCTGTGTTGTCAATGCACGAGCGAAACGATCCCGGGCCCCGGCTGGATGGGACTTGGACCAGCGGGAAAAGGAGCTCCGTGCACGGTTCTTTCCTCCTCGCTCCTCGCTCCCTGTCGTGGCCCAGAAACTTTGTCGCACCCACCGCACCTCTCCAGGAGCATCGACCAACTCTCAATGCTCCCTCGCAGCTCCTCACTTCCTCGACCCGGTAGCGTCGCCTGTTCACAAGCCACCCACCCTCGCAGTCGCTCTTTCGCTTTCCCATCAAGCACCTGCCGGGTCGAAGCGCTTCGTAGCCTCTGTTCGCAACTTCGCATGTACCGTACTTCGTATCTACATGCATTCACTTCCATTTCTGTGTCTCAGCTGTAACTAACCTTTTGCATAAAGCCCTACTCAGTGCCTCAGACAACTAAGAGACCTTGCAAGCAAGGTAATGTTTTTTCTTCTCCCGACGGTATGCATTATGAGGTGATCGACTGCAGCAGTGACTCCGAGTCCAACGTCCACCACCAATCTCGCTCTGCGTGACTTTCCCAAACACTACACTCGGCTCCGATTTCTTGCATCCATGAACGGTATCAAGGCCTGGCTCAGCGAAGCCTTTCCTGGCAAACCAACCTTTGACCCGCACGACATTCCAGACCTCGCAGGCAAGGTCATCATCGTCACTGGCGCCAGCACGGGCATTGGAAAAGAAACGGCCAAGGTACGTCGCATACCACCCTCCCCCAAAGCCCGATATGAAGGACGCGCGTAGGTTCTCCTCGCTCGCGGTGCCACAGTGTACATCGCCGCGCGGAACCAGGCACGGTCGGAGGAGACGATTCGTCAGTTCAAATACGACACAGGGAACGAGGCCGTCTTTCTCAACTTGGATCTCGCCAACTTGAAGTCTGTCAAGGCGGCCGCAGCGGCGTTTCGGAGGTCGGTCGGTCAGTTTCAAACCTCATCTAGATCCAACCGGAATATCACGTAGCAAGGAAACACGTCTTGATGTGCTGTTTAATAACGCGTGCGTAGGCCATTTTTTTATTGAGATGGCATTGTAGAAATGACAGTGACAAGGACATGTCGACGTGGGCACTGGCAACGGAGTCATGTATCCTCCTGTCGAACAGCTCACGGTAGATGGATACGATCTCCAATTCGGAACCAACGTCCTGGGCAGGTCGTTCCATGTTCTTCTTCCACCCATTACTCATATGCGACGCAGGCCACTTTTACTTTACCAAACTCCCTCTCCCGATAATGATCACCACCGCCAAGACGGCCCCAGACAGCAAGACACGGATCGTGCACACGTCTTCGTCCGGTCACCACTTTGGTCACCTTGACTTTGACACGTTCACAGACCCGCCCAAACGACGAGGATACAACTCCAATTTACTGTATTGCCAAAGTAAATTCGTACGTTCCTCCCAAGTTCCGTTTTTGACCGAGATGTCGACGTGCAAACACCGACGGGCAGGGGAACGTGGTGGTGGCGCTTGAGCTGGCACGGCGATATGGCGATCAGGGTATCGTGTCCACCTCGCTCAATCCGGGGAACATCAAGACGGACCTCCAACGTCATCTCCCGTCGTTTGTGCGGGCCATTCTTGTACGTCGACCCCTGGAATCGAGACATGTTATCGACTGACAGACGGGAATAGAATCGCACGATACTGTACGATTCCTCGTTGGGTGCGTTGACGCAATTGTATGCTGGGATGATGCTAGAGGCAGCAGAGCTTAATGGCAAGGTAGGTTCGTTTGCGTTGCGTGTCCGCGTGGGGTCCCGAACGTCCTTGAGTACCTCATCCCTCGGGCACGTGTTGGTACGCCATCCGAGGGGACACAAGACTCTAAGCTCGGCAAGAGGTTGTGGGACTGGCTTGAGGTGCAGGTCAAGGACTGCGTCTGAGTGGTGTAGTACAGGGTATACAAGCTGTTGTGATTCGTGGGAACCTACACCAGAGAGTCCGATGTTCTACTACATCTCGTTTCTTCGTCCTCCTCCCTTGCAAGCCAGCGCGACGTCCAGCGAACCCATCCTTATCACACTCCAAGTATCCAATGATCTCCGAACAGAATTCCTTGGCGACGCCATCGACATATACTACGCCTGGTCTTTGCACACACCTCACCCCGCTTCGCCCATGATCACCAAACCCACCAAGCTCACCTCCTGGCGAACGAGTACCGCATACAAAGAAATCTTCGTACCGAGACCACGCAACAACTCGGACGCGTCATCCGGGTGGCGGCTTATCCTGACATGCGGTACGAGTCCGGATGCTCACGCCGTCGTGCTCGGCGAGACAGCGACGACCGGAAAGACGCCGTTTCCAGTTACGTCCATGCCCATTCACTTTCCAGCCCGTTCGGGAAATAAGAGTGCAGGGACTCGGAAGGGTACGAAGCAAGAACGCATCGTGCGGTCGTATGCTTTGCGTGCACCCCTTCAAGACCGACCGATCGTGTTCGATATCATGGAGCAAACCTCGTTTGATCTTGACAAGGCATGTCTCGTCCAGTTGCCACCCAGCATCGTACACGCCACGTATCCTGGCTCACGCTCCACCTTTGAGTCTAGAAAATATGGGACAGCGGTATCGGGCTCAGTTCGTGGCTCGCACGACTATGCTTTTCAAAACAGTCGGTGACGGATGGCACCCTGTCTGGACTGCGTGAATCATTGTTTAGCACAGATGCGCGGCACATCTTGGAACTAGGTTCGAGACGATGGTCTTCCTTGGACCACTGACTGACGATAGAATCATCTTGTAGGTGCAGGAACGGGCATCGTCGCGATCGCGCTCGCCATTCTACGCTCGACGTTGGACCTGTCGGATAATCCCGGCTCCATCGTCACGACGGATCTGCGTGCGTCCCCCCCCTGTTCGTCGTTCGAGCCCACGCTCATAACGCACAGCTTCTGCAATGCCTATCTTGCAAGACAACATCACCGCCAATCTCCCGTCGATACGCCGATGCACGCCACAAGCGGCCATCTTGAACTGGGAAGACGAGGCACTCGCGCCGCCCGTGCAGGCTCAATTAGAAGCAGGACTGGACGTCATCGTGTAAGCGCCGGTTCGTGGACATGGAATTGGACCAGACTTGATCGTGCGCATGCAGCATGGCGGATGTCACCTACAACACCGCGTCCTTTGGTGCGCTCGTCGGAACGCTCTCGCGACTCATTCAAGGTTCAAGCAGACAGAAACGGGACGGACGTCCTCGGGTTCTGATGGGTTACAAGGAACGGCATCCGGACGAACGATCACTGTGGGATCGCGCTCGAGACATCGGTGTCCATTTTAGACAGATTGGAAAAATTGACGGTGCAGGTGGGCATGCCGTCGAGATTTGGTTGGGGTGATCAAGTGCCCTCGGAGCCGTAGCATGGTTGTACGTACCCATCGTGACTGATGCATATAAATTGATTGCTTATTGTTAAAGAACTCTTCGAATCGCCTACATTCTGGCACTGCCAATGATGGCGCTGAAAAGCTTGAACCTTGAGGTTTATGTCACATTTGTACTCTCCCGCATCATTGGTCTATACCGCGTTCAACTTTGGTCTTGTTGCGGCTGCTTTGTCAAACATCGGGAACGAACGAAAGAGGTTATACGCCGGAGTCAACGAATTGCGCTAACACTCTAATAGCAGGAAACAAAAGCTCGGTTTACGGCAATTAGAAGGCCACAGCTACTTGACGCCAAGCGTGTTACAACCCACGATGCTGGCATAATTTACTTACCAATGGATGCGTCCTAGTGTGGCAAGAGCCATTGGAATATGCCCAATCAAACCTTGGATCATGCTCGCTTCCCAGAGGTTCATAAACGGTCGGACATTCTGCAGCCGAACCCCAACTTGCTCTCGCTGACGTCTTTTCACTCCGACCCACTCGTTCGTCTGATCGTCCAACCGTCATGCGCGTCTCGTCCTTGCACGTCTGCATTGTGTTCTACCTCGGGCTCGCTGCTGCTGCCGTCATTTCCAATGTCGGCGATATCACCGCCCGCGACTCGAACATGGGTATGCCTCCCGAGCTCACCGACACACTGTCCTACCCCCTATTGACCACCCTTGCAATTGTGCAGAGATACCATCCAATGCCGATTCACCTACCACGGTAGACGCACCTGAAGAGGGAGCTAAACAGACCAACCTTGAGCTCGTCACTGATCTTGAAAGTATTCTCGATTATCAAGTCGTTGCTAAAATGGCCTTCACTACGCCTAGCTGATTGATGGGGGTCAAGGTGTGACTACATTGCAGAGCCAACTGTTCTACTGTTTACTTACTGCAGCTACGGTACACAGCTAATTGGCATGCTACGGAGACCATATCCCACTTTCCTGTTCAAGCTCTACAATATGGGTGAACCCTTTGGGTGGCAACGCGTGCATTAGTAGCCGCTAGTGCAGCATAGTACTTCTATGCGTCCGCGAATTATGTGTCTGCATTCCACGTGTACGGTCGACGAATTATGATGCGCGTGTTTTCTCCAAGATATCGTTCGTGACTGAAAGCGGTGGTCAAGCATGGAAACTTGCATTCATCACCACTGCTGATGAGACTCGGAAAATCATTGCATACACGTTGGCGGATGCGTCCGAGTGCAAGTCGGGGTGCGTTGCCGCAGTTGTATATATATACTGGGACGATGCCAGAGGCAGCAGAACTTAATGGCAAGGTGAGTCCGTTCGCGTTACGTGTCCGAGTGGGGTCCTGAACGTCCTCTGAGTACTTCATCCCGTAGGCGCGCGTTGGGAGGGGACACAAGACCCCAAGCTCGGCAAGAGGTTGTAGGATTGGCTCGAGGCGTAGGGGCGTGTGTTGGGAGGACAAGGGCGCCTTCTATTGGTGTAGTACAAGGCGGCATGAGTGTTCGGAATACAACCATGAAGGAATACAAGCTGGAAAGCACGGTCAGCATGACAACAACTCGGCTTCCACCACGGCTTCCTCAGTGACTGTCGTCGCCATGGTTCACGTGCGGATGTGATGCGTTTCCCGCCTGGTGCTGCGGAAAGCGCCAACGGGCTCGTACGTGAGCAAACGTGTTCGCGGAGCAAATCGACCCAAAAGGACGCACCTGTCTCAACTTTGCCAAGTGTATCTTGAGCGTCTCTGCGTAATTCTCGAACCCTAGCGTGGCCATGGCATACAGTATATCCTCCCCGCCGATCGTCTTGCGTTTCTCCATGTGGCACTTTTCGGCCGCTTCCGAGGTGATGAAGCTGATGAACTCGGAGACGCACTCTTGGACGCATTCCTTGGCGTCTTTGGCGATCTTGGCGGTCGACGGGACGGACTGCTTCATGATGCGGGACACGTTGGCGATCTGGCAGAGAGAGAGAGAGAGAGAGGTTTGGTTGGAGGACGGGCGAGGACGGGTCGGGGCTTACGGGGAGGAAACGGTCTTGTTCTCTGTATTCTCCCACTTCTTGTTCGGTGATCGGTGCGGGGGGTGGTGCCTCGGGCGGGGTCGCTGCGCCTTCGTGCATGGCGTTGGCGCCTTCTTCTGGTTGCGGTGCGAGCGGGGGTTGGGCGTCGGACATGGCTGGCGACGACGACGACGACGATGAGGTGTAGTTGAGGATGTGGTGGTGTCGAGAAGAGCGTCAATTGATGCGAGCGAGGTTCACATGGGGTACGCTCTTCCTTCTTCTTCTTCTTCACATACAAACTTGAAACACCCATCGATAAGGATTCACACAATACTCGGTCTAGCGCGGTGCAACGACGACGTCGTTGATTGGTCTGTCAATTTCATGATACACTGACAGCCAATCCTGGGCGAGGGAAAAAAAAAAAAAAAGAATAGGACTCGGCTAGGTCGGGAATTGGAATCTACTGCAAGGGGTGCGTCTGGACGTCTCCACCTGACATGGGTTTTCTTAGGTATAAGGGCAAGCATCTGCTTCGACGATTGGTAGAGCCGCAGCCCGGTGTGGTACATACATATGACATACGGGTCAAGTGCGAGAACACCAACACCTTGCATTCATTCTTCCTCGTCCGACCAAGGCCCCAGCGCAATGAACCGCCGTGTTTCCCTACGCCCAATCTAGGAACACGTCGTTTCGACAGAGAACCGGTCAGATTATACTCCAGACTTACTCTAGACATTTGTGCCAGACGATCGCGTAAGCTCATCGATTTCGGTGGCGACGTGTTATCAATGGGATCGGATGAGCTTTGGGGCGGAGGAACTGGGTCACGCCCTGCTTGAGACACATCCTGAAATCTCGAGTGTTGGATCGTGTTCGTATTCAGTGGACGTAGAGACGATGGTGGTGAAGACAGCGGCGAGGAATGAATAGAAATAACATCAGTCAGCTTCGGTACCACAATCTCCTTGGTCTTGAATGCCTTGGAGAGAGGATCCTGATCCGATGGTCCAGCCGTGTTCGGTAGCCCCATGGGAGACTGATTGACAGTGAAAGGTATATCTTGTCGTCCGGCCGAGTGTCGTCGATGAAAGGAGTGAATGGGCTGCAGCGACGTCAGTCGAGGGTTCCTTGACTCAAGCGCCGGAGCTTGAATAGTCTTGCGATGGCGCATATATCCACGCGAGATCGAATTCGTGCGACCATGGTGTCGAACTCTTGAAGTATTGCTTTCCGGAATCACGGGTAAATCAGCAAGTGGCCGTCGAGGCGTGGTAGGTGTTTGTTGAGATGGCGGATCGCCCGAATTCGTAGGAGGTACTGGTAAACGTGACAGCTTGCGAGGCAACTGAGCATCATCCGCGTGTGTGCCCTCGACACGGGCCCGCTTGAGGCTGAGCTGATGTCCACGACAGTCCAATGGCGATGAAACTGGGGCATGAACTTCCTGGGGCACAGACGTATCCGATCGTCTACGCCGCGAAGATGTCGACTTGCTTGAGGTCCCTAGCCAAGTCAAACCCCCTGCGTGTCCATATTCGTGCGCGATCTCGGCAACGAGTGCCGATCGAACGCTCTCAATGTTATTGGTGATCGTCGACGCCGCACTGGTCACCACGTCGGAGAGCGCCGCCCTGATCTGGTCCATCTGCGGCGCAACGCCATGCAGGAGCGGGACGATGGGCATGACGGCGCCGATCAATGTGTTCTGCTGCTCCTGGATAGACTGCATCGCATGCACGTTCGTCTGCAAGAGCTGCCCACACGGGACCGTCAGCTTACACCCCCGAGCGGATGCCACGTACGCACCGCCTGAAGCGCATCTATGCGCTTTTCCAGCGCCTGGACTGATTTCTCCGTCGAGACCTGCGAAGCATGGAGGAGATCGAGCGCGGCAGCCTGCGCCGGCGTGCCAATGTGCGTCTTCATCTCGGACTGGCATCTGTGCGCTGTTGTGTCGGTCAGCACGAGACAGGCGGCGCATATCTCTGCCAAGTATTAGTACCTGTCTCGAGTATCTCGCTGAGGACCTTGTCGCGTTCAACGTCGAGCAGCTTGGTCGCGTTCACGACCTGGGATCTGCAGTCGTCGACGCGCTGCAAGAGTCCATCGAGTCGGGTGGAGAACTTTTCGAGGTTGGCTTGGGTGTCGTGGATGAGCATGCGCATGGTCGTCCCGGTCTTGTCGTGCGCCGCGATAGGCGGGATTCGCGAAGGTCCGGGGACGTCGGTCGTCGCATCTTTGCGTAGGAGGTGCGCCCAGAGGAGATTGCTAGCCATGAGGGGTAAAGGACAAGCGTCCACCATCAAGTTGTCGTTTTTGGCCGACGCAATAACGCGCTCGTGTAATGTTTGGGCCCGAAATGAAAGTATAGCAACATGGCGCAGAGGAAGCGCGCGGGGCTCATAACCCCGAGGTCACTCGATCGAAACGAGTTGTTGCTAACTTTTTTTTCGGCCAGTTTTTATCCACAACGACGCATCTATCACCACGACAGACGTATCGACTGGCTTGCCTCTATTCCTAGTCAAAACACATACATGGCTCCCGAGTCCCTACACGAACGAGCGACTCGGGTAAAAGGCGAAAACGGGAACAAAAGGTGGCCTGAAGCGCATGCACGGACAGTTGATGGAACAAAAGGGAAAAATAGAGATACGACAACACAACATCGGGACAAAAGGTAAGAATCAATAACCTGTCCAGTGTTGTTACCTTGTTTACAAGGTCACTCCTCTCCAAATTAGTGGCTGTGACGTCTACAAAATTTGTCCCCCCGGTTTCGCCCGAGCCAGCGCTCAGATCGCCGTCGTCACCATTCACTTTCCTTATTGCCTACCTACTATGTACCTTTTGTCATCAGCCACCATTCGCTAGTATTCCTATCTAATAAGTTGATTCTTTTCATAGATGCTCGTTGGATGTGTCGTGAATGGTTTCTCGTCAAATGCTCTCAATAGTCTAATGCTTTCTCGACCACAGCTTCGTGAAAGCGCAATGTAGACGTTGAATGGGGTAAGTTCGCCAGTGGGTGGCAGACCGATGTTGACTACTACCCGATCTATAGTTTGCCTCTGTGAACGATAGTCCGTGAATGCATATGCGGACGTCAGAGGATAATATCATTTCAGGAACGGACAAGTATGATATTTATGCCACCAAAAGGTTTGTCCACATTGCCTTTGCCATTCAATTTCTTAGCTCAACAGACAGCCCTGGATGACTGTGCGTTAATGGGCGAGCGAGCCTTGCTGTGTCATCGGCTCTGTTCAGGTCGAAGAAATAGCCAAAAAATGACACTCCCAGGGTAGTCCCAGGAGAGTCCTGTAATGTTCACATGAAATGACATACATTGGAGCGTAACCAGGAGCTTTAGCAGGCTCGACAGAGTCGTTGCGAGCTTATGATAAGTCGTGCTGACCACCATAGAATTTGTGACGGACTGCGGTGTAGCAAGGCACGAATGGGCTAAATCTTTGAACAAGCGACGTACAGCTGGAGGCATGTAAGCGGAAGGCGCTTCTTGCTCTCGCGCCACCACCTCGTTGCTCGTCCTCGCCTGTTTCAGTGACCCACCATCCACACCCTGCCTATTCGACATTCCAGCTCCTCGCAGCTCACTCTCTGGGGTCCAGAGCGCCTGAGCCCAACTGCCACATGCATGCCACTGCGAGGAGTTCCCCACCGGCCCTCACAGCTCACGCCCCACCTGGCAAGCTGGGCTTCCGTTCCGGCCGGAGCGCTTCGCGCTCTTGCCTATCCGCACCATCACTCTCGCTCTCGCCCCCCACGTGTACGGAACACCGTCCAAAGATCATCAATAATGAGATAATCTTTTCCCTTCCAAAGCTTTTCATCACGTGTGGATCATGCCTGTTGACTCCAATTCCTGCCAAGACATGTAAGGTTTTTCCATCAATGATTGATGCTACCCCATTTTTCTCAAGTCTTATCCTATGTATTCTCTCTCGGTTACCATGTACCCTTTTTTCCGTGGTTGTACTACCCTTTGAAATATGTGAGAGGAAGTTCTCGCATGTAGTCATCTGTATTTAGTTTGATCCTGTAAACAAGGTTCCTGCCGACTAGTGCGGCGCTCAGCAAGTAGCTACCCCCTGCCGCGAATGGCGACGTGGCACCCTCGGGCCGAAAGGCACATTTCCATCGGAACCCCTTTAAGAACATCCATTGCGCCAAACTGCTGTCCCCCGGTCCATACGAATGTCGATCAAGAGGTCGCCTCTCAAAAACCACGACGTGGCTTTTCTGCAGCCCTGGACTTTCTCAGGAAGACCAACAAAGAGGAGGTCGGTGTCCTTGTTTTTGCTCACATTTTTTATCCTTATATAAGGCCTGCCTCTTTACCCGCCATCACCATCACATCTATCAAGTCTAGACACCGGACCGTCGGGAATCAGACTCGGGATGCAACTGCGAATTAGCTACGCGCAACAGAAGCTGAGAGAAATCGTAAAATCACAGTTGAACACTTCCTTACCACGATAGAGATAACCTCCAGGGTAGCATACAATATGGACACCAGCCTCAATACCACCTTCACAAGTGGAAGCATCACTGATCGCGACCCCAATATAAGCAACACCCAGGGTTCTGTTATATCAAATTCGTGGAGTAGAACATGGCAGAAATATCTTGTAGAGATAGAAAGGATCAGATCAAGCAAGAAGTGGTCAAGAGGTTTGTAGCTAGAAGACCCTGAAGGCACGATCACCAATCCTGCGAACTTGGACCCACAAATTTCCACCTGAATTCACCATTTCAAATCTTTCCGAGTCATCGGGCACTCCATAGGGTGTATCGTGGTTATCCCTTGCCACGACGTCAAATATGATCCTGTTAAACCGGGGAACTGACTCGAGTTCCCCAGCAGTTTCTTCGCCCCTCACAAACCATGCTACGGTTTTCAGACACCGAGTGATTCGCGGCCCGATACCTGCGACTCGACGGTGGCGGATCCGATGCCCCGTGTTCAGATTCTCGATGGTCACAAAGACACCAGGATCTTCCGTGAGTTCCGTCCGGACCATCATATACATCCTGTGTCCTTCAGAGGCGGGAACTTCCTCAAACAGGGTCTCTATTTCGTTACGATGCAACTTCAGGTAAGCTACGTGCAACAAAAGATGCGGTGAGTGAAATCGTCAATTCGTAATTGAAGGCTTCCTTACCACCGACTGCCCTTGTATGGTCCAAGTGGCAAGCAATAGCGAAACCGGCCTCAATACCCCCGCCACAAAGGGGAGGATAACCGATCGCAACACCGACATAAAGGATAGCTTCAGTATCAGGCCCTCCATCGTTACAATAAAACGTCGGAACCACCGCAACGGCGGAAGCAGAACCGAACGTGCTCTAGAGATAAGAAAGGATTAGATTAAGCAAGAAGCGGTCAGGGGATTAACGACCCACATCCCATTTGCTGTCACTCGGAAACCAGCATAAGATTGGAGCCCGTGGACGAGAACCGTCGAAGCAGACAAGAGGGCGGAGATGAAAGCAGGAGCGAAGCGCATGGTAGACGTGAACAATCTGGAAGCCCGAGCTTGGGATTCAACGTGTATCATGACCCCATGCTTTTATATGTTGACAGGACGCCTTGTGACAGCCAGAGGCAGTGTTTTACTCGTAAGCTAAGCGAAGAGAAGACGACATTCAGATTCACTGCTATTAGTAGCAAATGGATCTTTGTCAAATTTACCAAAGAAGGGTGGAAAGGGACATCCGAGAATGTGAACCAACAAACGACATACATACTACTACAATGCAATAGGATGCTATGCCCTACTACGCCCCGATTATGCCCACACGCGTTTCACTTCCATTCGTCCTCACAGCGAACACTCGTCACCCCCGGTTTCGCCTATCCCTTTCTGCCATGCCCCTCATTCGAATTACATCCGTAATCTATTGGTTTGGTGCAGAAGTGTGCTTGGGACGGCGTGCCCTTGCAAGCGGTTGGCACCTCCTTTACACAGGAGCAATGTCAGTCACTGGCATGCCACGTCCGTTATCATGCCGAGCTCGGAGCCTCGGACATACATCTGCCTGTAAACCATCGAGTCCTGATGAGTAAGCACCGTGCAACACCCAGCTCTAACGAGTCGACACTTCAAGTAATAGATTGTATCGCTCAACGTAGGCTTGTTCCAACATCTCTGACCTTCCCTTCCAGCCATGTTTGATAACCTTGAGGTAAAACCATTTGCTATGTAATAGCGGCGAATCTTGTCACAAAATGGCCCTGCATTTCCCAACACCGTCTTCGCTCAGCTTATCAGTGAAACACTGCCTGTCATAAGGCGTCTTGTCAAACATATAAGAGTGACCATACATGAGAAAATGGGTCATTAATCCCTTGACCGCTTCTTGCTTGATCTAATCCTCTCTTGTCTCTAGCATCCTTTCAATTTTATTACCGCCACTTTCATGGTCCCACAAATTCATTATCGCGTTGGAGATATTGCTTATGTCGGGGTTGTGATCGGTCATCCCTGGTGGCGGCGGTATTGACTCAGGCCAGTCTCATTCTTACATGCCATGACACTCAAACTTGGTATCAAATTATTTACAATCCTTTGGTCTCAAGATCGCTCCTGGAGACAAGATCCAAGTTTTAGATCGTGAACCTGGGAATGACAAGGTGATCATCGGGAATCTGATAAGATTTTGGAAGTTAAGTCCCTATCCTGTTGATGCTATCAGAGATCAGTGGATGTCAGTTCACCGCGTCGTGGATTTTGAGATCCGAGGTGGAGGATAGCGACCTCAAGCCAATTCCCTCGTTTCATGATATACACGGGATGTCGCCAAAAGAATTCTCACGGAACAGGCCAAGGCGAAGCAGTTGACCCTGACGAATTCCGCAGGCACAGTGGCCAATCCTCACAGGGACCGGTGGCAATCGTACCATCTGCATCGAATAACTACAACACGGGGGGCTGCTTATGTTGCCCCTGAAGGCCTGACGTCTCACATGCTTTTCTTTCAACGTCATCCTGCCCTCCTTTCTTCACCGTGTCCCTGAGCCTTGCATGCGCTTCAGGTTATTCCTATCGCCTTTTGTTCTCGTTTCACCTTTTGCGAGAGTGGTTTTTGAATCCATACATGCCATGTATGTAGAGGCAAATAAATGTGGTGATGCTATCTTGGTTGAGTGGCAGGACGCTCGCAGTGACTACGTCCGTGGGCATGCGACTCGAAGCCGCACGAAACTCGTCAAGTCAAGACTACTGAGCTTTAGTAGGCTCTTGGTCCCTCGGAGTGTGGTCAAAGATCACCGGTCTTGTGTCATGGTCGGTCTGGTGTATGAACTACATCCGTCCATCAGGACGTACAACCAATTTGTAGACCAAGCGAAGGCGGCGTTGGGAAAAGCAAGGCCATCTTGTAACAAGACTCACTGGTATTAACGGACAGTTTTACCTCAAAAAAACATTATCAAAGGATGGTGGAAAGGAACGTCCGAGAACGAGCCCACGTCTGGGCTGCGCTGCACCGATTACGGGGTACAGTACACCTTAACACTCAATTACTGACGCCCACGTCCGGCCCGGAGCTCCGGTGATAACGGAAGACACTGTTTATGTGTGAACTGCCGGTGTGAAGGGAGTCAACCACTTGCAACGGTCAGGACTTGGGACGTTCGGAGGATCATGGTGGATAATCTTCCTTCCTATTACCACTCGAGATAAATAGCTTAGCCTCATTGACAATACGTGCGGAGGTTCTCGAGGCTGGAGAATGAGAAAACGTACATCAAGTCGTTCCAAAACATGGCCGCGACGGTATCTGTCAGCACGACCTGTGGGTCGAGCGTCACCTGGGGAGTGTTGGCGATTCCGAATCGAGCCGAGCCGGGTTCTTACCATAACGTTGTCGACTTTCACCAGATAGTTTTCGACATGGTGGATTCCTACGGTGTGACCCTGGCCAACACCATCCGCGACAAGGAGAGAGGGACCTTTATTTTCAACCATACCATCGGTAGCGAAGGAGGGGGGAGGCTAGTTTTGCATGCTGTTATGCCACTCAACAGATTCTGTATCTTGGACAATCGTAAAATAGATCCGGTAAGCGGTGTCGCGAAAACAAAGTTGCGCATACCAATTAAGCAAAACACGGACATTGCTTGAGTTCACTTCTAGCGTTCACCTCAGTACACACAGCCGCTCGGGAAGTGTCTTGTCGGATGTGAGGAAAATCACCATCGTTTCCAGTCAGAAACCAGCGAAGCTGACAAAGAGAACTACGAAGTACCTGCCAAAAGAATGCAGAAACTCAGTGCTAGAGGTTGTCGTCGACCAGCGAATCACGTGAAAGGACAATTGGGTGGCGAGCGCTCAGTGCTATGATTGAACGTCTTCTTGTAGCTCCACCCTGCGAGGCTTCGCACGGAATACATACCATCTGGTCCTGTATACATAACGAGCATTGTCGAGGTACCGCAGGACACTCGAAATACGATGTCGACAGTTATCCCGATGCATCGCGTCTCGTCTCCGTGGGGATACGCCGCGACAGCATCTTGGTCGTCGATGAAGACGTGGTGGGAAGAACGATTGAGATATTATGAGTTCCAGTTGAAAATTCTCTGCGGTAGAGAAACTGTCAATCAGTTGAACAACTCGATCTCAGGTCCCTTGACCAGTTGGACACGACACCAACATTAATAGGGAGAGATCATGGTGACACGGATGGAGGATCGAAGGTGACAACGGGCCCGAGGTTCAACTAGCTTGGTAATAAGGTTCGGCAAACGGGCCGAAGTGACACGCAACAGGTATGCTCTGGACCACGACTTGCCGACATTCGTTTCGTCCGTGTGTTGCGCGAACGCAAAGCCGCACCTTCTCCCAGACGTCCCAGAAATGGTTTCCTAGGATCTTTCGAAACGTGTCGGGAGGACCATCGCACGCCAAACCGACCTCTCGTGCTCCCGGGGCAGAGCGTCTGCAAACATTCTGTGAACGCGTCGGGCGGCCCCCGATACGAAGACAAGTCGCGGTACGTCAAGACTCGTTCTCGTCGCATTTTTCATGCACTCAATGACGCATAGTTCGCTTTATTTGGTTCCCTGGTCGCCTTCGAGCTCGCCGCGGAGCAGACACAGCTTGAAAACGAGCATTGGTCCGGAGAAGTCAGAAAATTCATGGGCATTTGGACTTTTCGCGAACCCACATTCGACGAGATCAGAAAAGCGAAAGCCCGCTCGCAGGTTTCGGTGCGTAACCTCAACTCCTCCCCTCATCACAGTATGGATCTCACCTTGCCTCGGGACAGCATTTCCTCAAGTATCTCGAATCAGTCAAGGAAAAGATTTCTCAGTGGCCTATCGCGCTCCAAAACATGTCTCTCACTGTATCTGCGTTCGTGGGCTCGTTTTATTACGACGCTAGCGAAGGCAGGCGACTTTGCTGGTCTATCTGTGCCTTGAACACGGCTATCTTTCTTATTTGGAAAATACCACGTTTCAATCCATTCATGAACCGGTCTTTTACGCACGATCCACTTTCTGGAAAGTCCTATACACTACTCACCAGCATGTTCAGGTAAGGTGATCGTTTCGACCGGGATTCGTTCGTGCTTTGCTGAGGTTTATGTTCAGTCACAAGAGTTTTCTCCACCTTGTCGCCAATTCGATGGCGTTGGCGAGTTTCGGCAAGTATTTGTCACGGCTACGTTCTGGATCGAACTGACTAGATTCCTACCAGGTGCCGCTGCGACGCACTACTTGTGCACTGCCCCTACCCGTGACCCAGACATCAGCGCCCAGTGGCACTTCCTTGCATTCTTCATCTCCGGTACGAACACCCGCCGTTGCCAGAGTACTATTCTTTCCCACTAACCGACTTGTTCGTCAGCTGGGTTGTTCTCCGGACTCGTCAGTCACGCGGTCTCGACGAAAATACTTTATCCCCGTTTCTTGTCCTTCATCTCCAAGCATGCCGTCGTCCAGTCGTCGCCTGCGGCGTCTGCCCTCGTTGGGGACGCAGCACATCAAGCACCGAGGAAGATATTACCTTCGTTGGGCGCGTCGGGTGCGATTTATGCCGCGGTCACCCTCACCGCGCTGGCTTTCCCGGACGCCCAAGTGCAACCGATTTTCGTGCCGATCAGTGTGCCGATCACCACGGGGGTAGGTGCGCTCGTGGTGGCAGACATTATCGGCGCGCTTCGTGGTTGGAGGCGAGTGAACGTCTTGATTGCTGCGTAGACTAATCGCTCATGGGTGACGCGCCATTCGTAGACTTTTTGACCACTATGCACATCTTGGAGGGGCCGCTTTCGGGGCGCTGTATTACGCGTACGGAGACGAGTTTTGGACACTGATGAAGGAGGTGTATCGTAAGATGGTTGGACCTTACCATACCGAGGTACGAACGGAATAATAAAGCAGGGACGTGATAGACACTAGAATTACCTGTTTGCTCACCGCTCTGTTTTCTTGTCGTCCAAGCAGACGTTTGTGCACACTAGAACCGCAGGGGGCAATGCCATACAGCAACTATTCGTACATGACACGTCCCGATCAAGACAACCACATGTTTAAGCAAACAGTACAAGCTCAAGCTTTCTTCTCTGCGGGAGCTCCCTCGATGGCGATGCGTGTGGGCTGCTGCACGGGCTGCGCCTTGGGGAACGTCACGCTCAACACACCGTGCTCCATCTTGGCCTTGACATCCTCGGGCTAAAGGGTCATTTCTGTCAGACGACAAGAGGCAGGACTAGCACGTCTCCGAGGCTCACCTTGGTCCCCTGAGGGAGTGACAGTGTGCGAGAGAACTTGCCCCAGGAGCGTTCGCGGACGGAGTAGCCGCGCTCGTCGCGCTGCTGCTGGGCAGCGCTGCTCTCGCCCGAGATGGTGAGACGGTCCTGGTTGACGTCGATGTTGACCTCCTCGGGCTTAAGGCCGGGGAGCTCAAAGGACGCCGTGACGGTGTTGTTCTCGGCGTTCTCGTGCATGTCCATGCTGAAAGATTGTCAGAACAAATGACGTGGATAGGGGGTCGTCGACGTTACCGAGGCCTGAAAAAGTCGCGACGACTCTCTGTGGCCGCAAGGGAGCTAGGACGGAAGATATGCGACGAAAAGTCGTCGAAAAAGTCGGTGAAAGGGTCGTAGTAATGATAGCGCATCAAAGACATGGCGACGGTCTGGGTTGGAGATGTCAAGAGACACCAAGGGGGGTTTATATACCTCCTCTAGCGAGATCTCCTAAGCTGACGTGACAACCCTTGATATCATGATAACCCCTGACTAGTGACTAGTGACTCACTAGTAGCCATATGCATAAGCCCCTGTAGTACTTACTAGTTATTCGTCCCAGAGCATCGCAGAAGGTATCCAGTAAGCTCTGCCGTGACGCTCGTCCTGTGCGTCAAGCCAGCAGAGTCCATCTCGGAGGAGCATGTTCTCTAGCGCTGCTCTCGCCCGCTCATATGTCCACCCTCGTCGGTTCATCAGAGTCTCTTCCACGACCCTCCCCCCCTCCGTCTGTGCCTCCGCAATAATAACGCCTTGATCTTCATCCAACTCCTTCACCACGCTCCGAACCATCTTCTTCCCTCCTCCGACGTCGATCACTTGGTAGCCCGCACCGAGCGGTTCAAGGGTCTTGATACTTTGCATGACATCCTCCTCTGTGATCACCCCGCTCTCGAGGCCCCGCAGCTTGCTCACCATCCTCACCAATTCCCCCAACTCGATCAGTCCGCCATTCCGTTCGCGCGTGCTCACACACACG
>JBBPTB010000474.1:0-19825 GCA_038093875.1 Boletus tylopilopsis | reverse complement strand
CGATCTCGGTTAGTGCATCCACAATGGCAACGTTGTGCCTCATCGACTGGCGGCCAAACGTGTAAGCTTGGAAAAGCCAGGTCACAAGAAACCCTACCTCTTCTTGGAATCGAGGAAGATGGCGGCGGAAATCGCCCTCTGGACATATAGTAGTCAGCGCCACCGGATACAGCGACCATAGAAGAGTTGCTCGCCTGGAATGTCTTCAGGTCGCTTGATCTGTCCCGTCAAGAACCCTCTTCCAAGGGGGCTGCAGAACAATCCTGAACACATGTCTGAATTTCAGATCTCAGCAAGAACACGTACGAGTAACCTGCAACGGCCACTCCGAGTTCCTTGGCAGTAGCGATGACTAGCGCGCCACGATCCTATTTGATCGTCCACAAAACGGAACCCCGAGGTCACTCACCATCGCGTGTCTGCTGTTCATACGAAAAGGGGCTAATCTCGATCTCGACGACGCTGATCGGATGCACCTAGCAAACCCCATCAAATGCCCCCCCTTTTGCCAAAGAGAAAGAAAAATGATACAAACCTGGTATCCACGACGCAGCGTCTCGGCCGAACACTCTGACATGCCGATATGATCAAACTTGCCTTGCTTCTTGAGTATGGCGAGCGTCGCGATGGCGTCTTCGACGGGCACTTTGGGGTCGACGCGTGCGCACTCGAAGAGGTCGAGGCGTTTCGTGCCGCGCAGCTTTTCGTTGATGAGATCCACGCTCCTCGTTAGATTCTCGGGCCTTGAGAGAAACAAAAAACGAGTGAGAGAGCCATGTGGGTTAAGAGGCGACGCACGAACTGTCCGGATCCGTCGACATGTACTTGAGTCCCCCCTGTATCGACAACGGCGTGCACCCCGTACATCAATGGACGACTCATGCCACCCAAACGAACGACACACACGCACCTTGACAGACAAGAACGCCCTGTCCGCGTACGCAGGATACCTCTCAAAGAACTCGGCGATCAACTCGATATTCACAGTCGATAGATTGTGGCCGTAAAATTCACCTTTGATCCAGCGACAATGAGACGACGTCGCGGTCGAAGGGGTATTGGACTCACCTCCGTTGAGAAACATTTTGGCACCGGGCGGAAGAATGTCGATGCCCACTTTGATGGCCTCGAAGCAGTCGGCTTTTGGAGAGGGCTCGGGCTTCCATCTGCAGCGATAGGTTGGTCTGTCTTGCGAGACGAAAGGTGCAGCTGACACACGTCATCATCATCAATCCATGCTAGGGTTACAGAAATGAGATGACGCGAAGGATGGGCAGAAATGGGGTGCTTACGCCGACTTTACCGACGACGACGTCGGATGCCGTCCCTCCAAGGTTGGTCGTAGCGCGAATCATATTGTTGCGTGCTCGTTAATGTCAAGTGTGAGAGCCCCTATTCTTATCCGTGCCTATGCCTTGACAGGAAAAATGTCATTGTCACCCTAAGGATAGATTACCTCCAACTATCGGTGTACCCTCGTCGAACCTCCGTGCCAGATTTCGTCTACGAATCCAACAACTCCAAGTACGCTGCCCGACACGTCGTCCCGTCCCTATCTCTCATCTTCACCAACACCGCCGACCGATCCAGTCTACCCAACGCTCAGCAAGACAAGCAAGACACGATCAAAGCCACAAACGCTCACCTCAACGCTTGCTTGCGCAACGCAAGGTACTGTGTGACAGGAATCGCACCGATCGCAAAGCCCTCGCCGCGCGCGAGCGACACGTCCCCCGTCGTCACGTATCCAACAATATTCGTTTCGCAAGCCTTGATCTCCCCCAGCTACTCGACACGTTACTCACCGTCGTGCGCATAGAGACAGGGCGGACGACATACCTCACATTCGGTGGTGGGCACGCTGGAATCGCCCTGGGTAGCAGCGCTCGGCGGTTCTTTCTCAAATGCCTTGATCCATTTACGTGCCTCGGGGTCGCCTATCTTGTAGATGATCGCCATGTCGGTCGGTGCCCCTCTCCGCACCATCCTTGCCCGTACCATCACGAGCGCCGAGCGCATCAGATCGTCCGCGGGTATAGTCGTATCTATAGGTGACAAGTGGTTCTTTTCCCGAAGCTTGTTGATTTCACCAAGAAACTGATTTGACGCAATGAACGCGTTGGAAAGCACGGTGGGAACGCGGGAACCTCGCAGGAGCCAGGGCGAGATGAAAGACGCCGACTCGTCTGCCCGCATCGCATCAGCGTCAGTAGGGTTTTCTCGTTGAGTCGTCACCAGTTCTTCATCCTGTCCTTGATTCCTCGAACTAGTCGACTTCTCCAGCCCAAGTACCACACCCCAGTCCGCAATCCAGGGACTTCTTGTTCCCAATTTATCATAGTTTGGCTTCTTCGCGGGAGGCGTTCTTTCCCACCGCGCTTTCTCTTCCTCGCCACGTTCGTTGGTGACCACGTCATAGGCAGCAACGCTAGGATAGTCATTTGGGAACCCGCCCACGCCAGCTTCAAAGAACTGTTTCGTGTGCTCCCGTTGGCCAGCAAACCGAGTGCCTGTATACAAAAGAGAGGAAAGGAAAGCCATACCCCACCCGGTGGGGAACAACAATGTCCACCCGTGGATTCCCTGGGTGTTGTTAGATTGTTGTGTAGCGTTGGATACAGGCTCGACAGAATGTTGGACGAGAAGAATGGGGATGCGATCGTCCTGACGGAGGGGGTCGAGCGGGGTACCCGGAACAAGGTTCTGAGACGAGGTAACGTGTGAATGTCATCGAAGAAATGCAAGGATGAAACCAACCTTAGACCGCCTTTCGTCAAGATCCTTCTTCTTGTACCTCGGCTTCTTCAAAGATCCTCGCTTCTCTTCGTCCCAGAGCTCGCTCTGTGCCATAAGTGCCGTGGGAAAGGGAAACACTGGGGGTGATTGGGTAAAAGGTTGAGTCACATCGGGATAATGCGGTTTTGCGTTGCTTGGAGGGAACCTGCAAACAGCACCGTTAGGTCTTTGCATCAAACGTTGGATAAGCATACTTGAGGCGTGGATCGAGAACTTGGAGCCCAATCACCATTCCACGTGGTATACTGGCAGAAGTTTGCAGATCCGTCAACGAATCCCAAAACTGTCAATAAATATGAGAAACAGGTGAACATGTTCAGTTCGGTTCCCAAACCTTCTTCAAGTCCTTCCTGCCGTCGTTCCCAGCAGGGGACAATGCCCCTTTGATGACCTGACTCGACTTGGGTCCCATTATTTCAAACGCATTGATACACCCTCTCAGATCGGCGATCTCGATCTCTGCAAGCTTCTGTGGGTCCCTCTTCTTGCTTTGATCCAGGACGTACGAAGCCGAGGTGCGCAGTGATTCAAAAACGTCTTCAAAGATGGCCGGATGGCAACGAACCCAGAGGACACGAGAGCCATTATGAGATTCACGCGATGTGTTATCATCCGTCTGCTTTTCCTTGCCCTTTCCTTTCGCCTTTTCCTTCCTTTTACTTTTTCCCGTCTGTGCGGGGGGTTCCTCCGTGCCTGATGAGGTACCTCCGGCAGGCAGTGGTTGCCACATTATCGTCATGGGACCTAGCAAATCCAACGGAAAACTAGCGTGTTTGTACGCGTGCGTCTCACACGCACGACCGCCCGTCATGCAGCTGCAATGCGCGTCAGTAGCGGGATACGAGATAGGTAGATGACACGAACCGCTTCACTCCAGAAACCTGTGGGTCGCAACACCGGTCGAGCACTGCCTGGAGAAGCCCTTGTGGGCCCTTGAGCTCTATCGTGGCATAATAAGATGCGTCGTGCAAGATGGATCCGTGCATCACGGCCCGGTGCGACGGTCGGAATGCCTTTTCGGTAGGCGTCTCAGCCTGGAGAGCGATTTCTTCAAACAGTACACGAAGAAGCAAGAGGCAAGACATACGAGTCGATACCCCCACATCGTCCGCATCTTTGACCTCTTGGCATGCCAGATATGCGTCTCCAGCCACGACTTGTCACCTAAGATCAAACCATGTCAGTTGGATGTACAAGAAGACTGACCAAGACGTACGCTGACGCTTCAAGAGACTCTCGCTCCGAGTGATTTGATTCGCTTTGCCACGTTTGGGACGACCGGCAAGTCGACGTTTGTTGGCGTCCATCTGTAAAACACTGCATATATGCGGTCCAAACGTCAGAACGGGCTTACCTCCGCCCGGGCCTTGTCACGGAGGCGCAAAGGGACCCGTCGCACATCGTGACTGGCTGCCCTACGACGAAGATGCCGAGGCAGGGTTTGCCATGCGCGATGGGTCGCGCTCCCGCTGCAAAGTATAAGAAAAAAAAACACCACTCTTGAGGGACGACCCGATGACATGCCTAGCGTTCTTTATGGCTTTTTTCATTGCATCGATCTCGTATGCACGGGCCTGGACGGCTGTTAGGCAACGCCGACTCATTGAAGGGGAATGCGACGTACCTCTGTGAACCTCTCCACGTCTATAGAACCTGGAAGGCCCTGCATTGCTACGTGCCCAATCAGCAATCTACCAACGACAGAGCAAAGGCTTGAGGGATACGCACAGTCAAACTGGATGACCGTCTTGGAAGAAGAGGCGACGGCATTTCCTTGGTCGTGTGTAGTCGTCTCTTGCACTTGTATCGTGCGTGCATCGGCCATCTTGAGTTTCTTTTTGTCTCGCGCGCCGTGTTCGCCAGTATCATCGTTCTTTCGCTTTGGGGGCATCTTGACAAGAAGAGAAGACGCGACGAGGGGCGTGCCACTCTAAAAATAGTCACGTGACTCATAGCTGAGCATGTCACACTGTCGTAATTGCCATTCCCGACACGGACATGATTATGATCCTTGGGCATCCAAGTCGGGGGACGGGTGTGAAGATATGATCGCACTAAGAATGTTCCAGTGTCCAACCCCGACGAGCGCAACTCCTTTTCTTTTCGATACCGCGCACTTTGTACACAAAAGCATTACCTTCTGAAAAGGTCCTGCGCTTATCCCTACAACCTTTCCTGCGAATAGCATGTGGAATGCAAACGTAGAGGAGTGTTTCGCATACCGGCTGCGATGCCGTGTTTTGCGACATGCTTGACACTCACCAAGCGCATTTTATCCCATAGTGCTAAAGAGTGAGGCGATCAAGTCTATTACCCAGACGAACGGAAACCACTGTCATCTGTTGGGGAACCCCAGAGAAGACTATTCAGCACTGCTGTATTGTGATTGACCTGTAAAAGATATGCGCATGTCATTGTTTGAACTTGGTTGCGAATGTAGAAGCTCGTGTAACCATAGCTAGGACTCGAAGGGCCCAGTGTCCTCTGGCAATCTTGATATAGTCTGATTCTTTGAGATCCCACTCTCTGAGGGACAAGAACAAGAGAACAAATAAGCGACGCTCTAGGAGCTAAGTATGCAGCGAGAATTTAATGGACACCGGGACGCGACCATTCAAGGCCTACAATCATGATTACAATCAATTTCATTCCAAAGCCGGAGAGATGCGAGTGTCTTTGCCTCCACTAACACTCATTCTACGCTTGTGCCCCCGCGGCGAATATCATCGTCGCGCTTGAAGAAATCCTATAAACCGAGGTTAGTCTCGAACCTTTCAGCTTCCATTCATCCTATGCTTACTTCTCCACGACGAATATCGTCGTCACGCTTGAAGAAATCCTATAAACCGAAGTTAGTCTCGCGAACCTTTCAGCTTCCATTCGTTCTATGCTTACTTCCCCACGACGAATATCGTCGTCACGCTTGAAAAAATCATCCGTCTGTTCAGGGATGAAGATGTAACCAAATTTAACAGTTACTCGGGTACCACTGAATGGATGCCTACCAAGTCATTAGGATCAGCGATGCGCTTCATAAAGGTTTCGTTTGCTTTCTTGAAGAAGGTATAATTAAAATTAATGGTGCGATGGATAGTAGCAATTAGACGAACAAAGAGTTCATACGACCGCGACTCTTTGCGAATCGGTGCCTAGTATGAAACAATCGTGGATCAGTCCGATCAACATGCCTACGATACAACAAAGAAGGGAGAACGCACTGGAGTAGCGATGACCACGGCAGCGGTGGTGAGAATGAGGAGAAGGGGAGAGAACTGCATGGTTGACTTTGAGATGTGTGTTTGTTGGGACATTCACGACTTCTTCAAGTATACACTGGCAGGTTGGGACCCTGGCGCAAAGGCATGAATCCTGTGTTTTCCTGACACCAGTTTCATCCATGACAGACACTGTTTGCTAAAACGAGTGACAAAAGAATAGTTTTCAAAAGGTATGATCTGTCAGTATCTTCGTGGGCGACAGCTGTTGGCGGTACAGAATCAAGCGAGACGAGTAAGAACGAACACATTTGACGTAGCAATCACAGCCTTAGTAGTACATCCCGCTGTCAACGTTCTTCCAGTTTGATTCCGGTCAAAACTCCGTTGTCTTGTTGCGACATCTCGCCACAACATGCGGGGGGCTGCTAATGCTTTGTCACCTCGGATCTGTCACACGATGAACTGCAGTGCTAACCGAGACAGCCTGACTTACTGGTTGAAACAGGAGTCATGCCTATAGTTTCTGGGCATCGCTGCTTGATTAGCGATGTCGCGAGAAGTGCAGATAGACAGACCCGAAGAGTCTAGAAGGTGAAACAAAAAGAAAAGACCCGACGGCGAAAATGCACAAATGCGTGGGCAAGTCTCGTCTTCAGATTTACAACCCATGATGGTTGGCAGTCAGGGAAGAACGTCTGTGAAAGTGTCATCCGATCAATGCCCAGTCCATTGGGAACTACGCAATCCTAGAGTTTATAGGTTGATCGCAACATAGTATTGCCGAATGGCCTTCTCTGGGTCTTCCCAAAAGATAAAGTGGTTTCCTTCCGTCTGGGTTATGAACTTGATATCCCTCGCCCTTTGCACATCGTGTCCGTACAACGTCTGAGGATTCTCAGCGTGCTTGCGAATCATCCACAAGGACCAAACCAATACACCCCCGCACGTCCCACCGCTCATGAACCGCACTCGCATGTTGGGTGACTTTTCAGCGCGGACTTTATCAAATAAAGCACGCTCGGCGAGCATCGCGAATGCAGTAACGCCGCAGGACATGAGCTTTCCATCACAACCGGTGTGTAGAAATGCTTCCATGTTTGTGTATTCGGTGCGCTGCGCGTAGGAAATGTTGCACAACGAACGTGGGAGCTCTTTGAGAGGGGCTGTTGAATTCGAGGAAGTCGATGTTCTCCGAGGTGACGCTCTTGTGTATAAAGTGTGCGGTCACCCAATCGAAGAAGGTGTCGAAACGTTTGCGATCGTTGGACTCAGACCATAATGAGTTGTCATCTTTGGGCGTGTTGGGTATCCCAAGGAAAAAGACGCTCGCGTCTGGGAGTGGATGAGACTATCATTATGGTGAACTCATCAGACTCCAGATCTCGCCATGGAATAATGTCGTATGAAGGTATTTTCGAAGTGTTGACTGGGTATCCGTTGGTAACTCGTCGAAATACGTGAGCAACGAAAGGACATGTATTTCCCCAGAAGGCCAGCCGACGCGGAGATTGCGAGCCTTTGCAAGGATAAGGAGCTTCTCAAGGATTGCTGCAGCGGCATCAGTTAATCATCAAGGTGACCAAACGATTTGAAACCAACCTGCGTTGAAGCCCATCCCGTGAAGGAACACCCATGTCGTATAGCCGGAGGATGCTGGTGGCCCGCTATCTAGGTATGAGTAGTTGGCGCTAGTAGCAGTGCTAGTTGGCGCCCAGCTGCCATGCGAATTGGTGTCATCTACCAGAAACCCGGGTTTTGCCATCATATCAGGCCGGTCTCCTGCGCCCAATAACCTCATAGCAGAGACCAGCGACGAGTACCGTCAATTTGCGATCTAGAGCCGCAGAATGGACTGGTGTCGAGGTATACCGGTAACGGCAAACTCCGATTATCGAACCGTCTCATCCCACATTTTACTCGCGTCTCTTGATGCATCACGCGCTCGAGATAGAAGAGCTCCTTCTCAATATTTTCAATCACTGTTGTCCAACCACTCTGAGCGGTGAGCAGCGCAAAAAATCCACCCGCGATCTAGCCGCTCTGGCTAGGACATGTCGCGCATTCAAAGAACCAGTCCTCGATGTACTCTGGAGTGTCTTGATCTCGGACTTGTCCCCATTGGCGCGTTGTCTTCCTGATGCATCTTGTCGACTTCCCCCAACAGCAACGGTGAGTCGTTCCGAGTGTTCGTCACACACTACTCGCTGAATCGCTCGTGTCGTTCTGTGGGACAGTATTCGTTTAGAAGACCACTTACGGATCGAGAATGGTACAACCTTCAAAGCTACGTGCGTCGAATCCGGTATATACGAAACTTTCAATATGGGCTGGATCGGAAAACCATCAAGATCCTCTTTGATCCTCCTCCAGGTGTCACCCTTTTCTCGAACCTTCGCGGACTACAATGTGTATACACAAAGAAAACCAAGGTGTTGCTACGTCACCCTCTCCCATCTCTAGTTTTGCTCGATGTCCAGTTCGGGAGTCTACAGTTATTCCGGAATTCTCTTGATTCGCTTCCCAAGTTCTCTCCAAATATAAGCAAACTTTCTCTCAGCATGGATCGTCTGCCAGTAGGCATGGTTGACCGGCAGGTTGAGCCCAATTACATATCTCGCTGGCAAAATCTACGGTCGGTGATTTGTCCTCAACTCGCCTTCGATGTGGATGCTCTTGTCCATCTTTCCCGCGTGCCTACATTGGCCCAGCTCAGCTTCACACCGAGCTCTTTTGTACAAACTTTCGACTCCCCCCTTCTCTTTCCCAATCTACACGAGTTGATACTAGAGTCTTATGCGTTGGAACCAATTTCACGATTGCTTTCCTGGATGCGACTATCGATCACAAGTGTCACCGCCTCCATCAATAGCTGCCCTTCAAGGCAAAATCTCTCCTCTTTCATAGACAGCATTCGGGTGTCCGGTGCTGGTCACACCATCCAGCGCATGACATTGACCCAATCCCATTCCCCTGTTTTCCCAAGCTATACTCCCAGCCCTCGCTCGGGGTATCCCCTGCTCGGCTTCGAATACTTGCGACCATGCATAGCATTTAGCAATCTGCGTCACTTCCAACTCGACATCGAGTGGGATGTGGAGCTGACTGACAGCGCGGTGCTCACATTAGCATCGGCCTGGCCTGAGCTTCACCATCTCCAAATCAACGCCAAGTGGGGCTGGAACGCGTGGGATGGAATAACGCCAGGTGGATTTCTAGCGCTTTTGAAGGCGTGCAGGTCTCTCAGGCAGATCGCCCTGGCGTTGGATCTGCGGGGTTTCACCGAATGGTCTCCGGTGGGTCCGGTCCTGGAGGGCATCGAAAGGACGTCGCCCGGGTCGGTGTTCCTTTTTGATGTGCTGGACACTTCTGTCGAACGAGACTCTGTACAAGCCGTCGTCGATTTCTTCTCGGATGTTGCGGCCGCATGCCCAGACTTTACCTTTGATTTTTGGAATGGTCATTACATGACAGGGCACATACGCTCGACAGGGTACTATGGACAACGTTGGAAGGAGGTGTATGACGGGGTCTGGCCAGGCCAGGAGATACCTCCAAGTAATTTGTGATCAAAAAATGTTCTGTCAATACTTCAAGTTCAGACAGTCAACTCAACCTGACGATTTCACAAATATGAAATTCCTGTAGTATTCAGCGCGCTGCTCGTAGGAAAGGTTTGCATAACGAACGCGGGACCTCTTGAGACAGTAGCCTGTGAGCGGAAAAAGGGTTCCGCTTTGTCGGACTGCTTTTCGGTCCCCATCCCAGCCAGCTCACCATCGCGAAATCCACTCGAAGGAAGGGTAGTCGCGTCTGTAGAGACAAATGATGCGGAGTTTATGGGCCTTTGCAAGGGAATCAGTCGATCACCAAGATGGCCAAACGATAGCGTTGAAGCCCATTCCGTGAAGGAATACCCACTGTGTCGTATAGCAGGATGCTGGTGGTCCGCTATCTGGTACACGTGTAGATGGATTCTAACGACGGGCGGCAAACTCCGATTAGCTCGAGATATTTGTCCAACCACACTCTGAGCCGCGACTCGCAGCGCAAAAGCTAGTCGGACATGTCGGGCATTCAAAGTACCAGCCTTCGATGTACTCTGGAGTGTCTCAATCTTGGACTTGTCCCCGTTGGCGCGTTGTCTTCCTGACGCTTCTCGCCGACTTCCCCTGGCATCGAAAAGGGTGAGGGTCGTTCCAAGGGTTTGTGGTGCACCATTTAAATCTTCTGAATTACCCACGTCATTCGTGGAACAGTATTCGTTTAGAAGACCACTTACGGATCCAGAATGGTACATCCTTCAAAGCTACGCGCGTCGAGTCCGGTATATACGAGACCTCAAGTATGGGCTGGATCGGAAAGCCATCAAAATCTTCTTCGATCCTTCTCCAAGTGTCACCCTTTCCTGAATCTCCGCGAGCTATAATGTTCATACCCAAGGAAAACCAAGGGGTTCTTACGTCACCCTCTCCCATCGCCGGATTCCCTCGATGTCCAGTTCGCGAGTTGTTCCAAAAATCTCGTGACTCGTTTCCTAAGTTCTCTCCAAATACAAGCAAACCTTTTCTCGGCGTGGATCATCTGATAGCCAAGATTGGTCTGCAAGTTGTGCCCATTTGCGTATCCTGTTGGCAAATCTTCAGTCTGTGATTTGTCCTGAACCCACCTTCGATGTGGACGCTCTCGTCCATCTTTTCCGCATGCCTCCATTGATCTAGCTCAGCTTCACGCCGAGCCCTGCTGTGCAAACCTTTGACTCCCCCCTTCTCTTTCCCAACCTGCACGAGTTGACGCTACGGTCTTATTGAGTGGAACCAACTTTACGATTGCTTCCCTGGATCTGACTATCCATCACAAGTCTCGCTGCCACCATCATGACCCCTCTCTCGAGGCAAATATGGGATTGGATGAATGCCATGCTCTGGATGGTGTGAGGATGTGCCCAACTTTTACTCCCGCTTCTCGCCCAAGGTCTCTCTTGCTCGACTTGAAGGCTTGCGACCCATGCATGGGATTTAGCAATCTGCACTCTCTCCAACTCGACTATCCAGTGGGATGTCGGACATGGTGCTCAGATCAGCATCGGTCCAGCCCGAATTTTTACGATTTCCGAATCAACACCAGGTCAGGTGGGGCTGGAACGCACGGGGTGGGCTAACGCCCTGGTGGGTTTATAGCGCTCTCGAGGGACGTCTACAGGTCTCTCGGGCACATCGCCCTCGCCTTGGGTCTGCGCGGTTTCACCGAATGGTCTGGTCCTGGGGGTCGTTGTTCCTTTTGGACGTCCTCGACACGGCGATCGAACGAGACTCTGTGCAGGCTGTCGTCGATTCCGTCTCTCATGCCCGGACTTGACCATTGTTGGTTGGAATGGTTCGTACATGGTGAGCTATTTCAGACTCGACGGAGTACCATATAAGTAGAGCGTTGGGGTGAGGGGTCTGGCTAAGTTTTGGGATACCCTGTGATCAAACCGTTTTGTCAATTGACACTGCAGTCGTGCTACCAGGTGGAGCGTGAGTTCAACGTTCAACGTTCAACCATCGTGATGAGTCGCATACACCAAGTAGACAATTGTCCTGCCATCTTCACACTGATCGCACACCGTGTACACATGCATGCATGGCAATGTACAATCGACACCTAATGGACAAAAAAGCGTCGCAAAACTAGTAGTAGAGTTCTACCATTGTTCGTTCTCCTTTCTTTCAACACGCATCTCAAAATAAACGAAGCGTACGAACAAGAAAAAAAAAGTCAATGGGATGTAACGTATGCACAACAAAAATGGATCCTAAGGTAATGGTATCATCATGGGGGATTGCAGAGATATGGGAAAGCGAGAGGAGGTGGGGGGTACTCGTGTGGGTATGCCTAGGCGCAAACAAGAATAAAGAAAAGGCTATCAAAACAAGAACGAGAACGAGACTCGAACAAGATGGTCCTCGAAATGTCACATCAGCAAACACACAAACAAAATTGTCAAACGTGGGCACAAAATATAGGCCTTTTTTTTCTCTCTTTCTCGAGGACAAGATACAGAGCCTGTCACAAGAAAACATACACGCACACGGGGGGAGAGGATATGGTATCAGATCCTTGGAAGTGATATCGAAACGGTCTGCACGTTCGACATGCCGTTCGGAGGTCGCAATTGCGTCGTCCGCTTGAGTTGCTGCTCCATCTTGATCCGCTGTTTTCGCACGTCGTCGTCCTTGAGTTTCACGTTTGCGGCGAGCACGAGCAACTCGGTCGCAGAAGGTAGACATGCCGGAGGTGGGTGGGCGAGATGGGCCAACGCAGCTTCTTCCGTCTGTGCTTGTAGTAAAAGATGCCGCACGCAGTTGATCACGACGAGACCGACGCGGAACAAGAACGGCATGCCTACAACATTGACCCATCAATCTCGGCAGCGCTCCAGTGTCTAAGCAACTTACCATCGTACAGAAAGACATCCCAGACGCGATGCAAGTGGTCCACGGAAAGGCTTCCGACGAACAAGGTGGAGAACCTAAACAACGTGAGCCACCGCGCCCAAAACGTCGATCGAGTACTCACCACGGTCGCGTGATGCTCGCAGGGGCTATTGACAGTTGGACATACAGTTTCTTGGTGAGCATGGGATCAATCACTTCGAGCGCCTTGCTGAACAAGGACGCATCGATCTCGATCTGGACGGTGTTGGTCGAAAAGTAACTACGCAAATGCGCATCCATCATCGACGCAAAGATCCAAAAAGCGTCTTCCTCGGGTGCGAGAAGCAACAAGTGACCAGCGATGAGCGTTAGCCCTTCAGTCGAGATGAGCCCCAAACTTGTTGATTGGCATTGACGCAACTTACCACTGTTGTACTGGATGTCAGGCACCATGCTGAGATAAGCTTGCAAAAGTGAGACGAGCGGTCCTTTTGTCGTGTGAAGCTGAGACTGATCCGGAAAACCATCCACGACGTCCTTTGCAATCTCCGCAAACGCAGGCACGCGCGGCCGCTTGACCAACTTGGCATACACCCCAGGCAGCGCTCGGGCTTTGCTGTCGGTTAGATGACACCAGACGAGATAACGAACGGACGAAGGCACCCCTTCTTGCAGCAGCTTTCTGACCTTTTTGTTCTTGCGCGCTTGCGACGGAGGAACGGCCGGGAACAACGCCATCCATCTCAGTTCGCGCTGTCGATGCGCATCGATCGCTTCGGCCGACTCCGTGGACGCAGCCGCATGCGTAGGCACCAGCGGCGACCTGGGCGCACCCGAATACACTGACGCTGCATCACCCAAAATCGGGGACGCGTCCGGCTTGGTCGAGTCGCCTTCACGGCTGGTCAACGTCGAATCCTGACTCGTCCTGCCCGTCACGGACGGAAGCGAAGGCTTGATGAGCTCAAAGTCCATGTCTTGCACTTGCACCGTCTCGTTTTCCCCGCTGTGGGCGAGCGACGACACGCTGACAGCATCGTCCACCTTGTGTCGCATGCTCGACTTGACTCGCAGAGCGGGAAGACTCAGTTTGGTCCGGAGCGGGACCTCGTGCGCGAGCGGCGAAGAACGTGCGCTTTGGGAGACCGCTTCGGCGATGGGGGGAGGCGACGCCAAGGTACGTGAGTCGCTCGAGTCGGAACTTTGTCGCGGGGGTCCCTCTGCCGAGCTACTCCGAGGAGCCACATCCAACGAGCCATGCGTTGTTGGCATCAGCGAGGGCGGTGAGGTCGCATGACGAACATCCGACGAAGACATCGACGTTCTACGCGTCATTCCAGGAGGTCCCAGTACAGGCGATGCGTCCTCGTCCAGGCCAACAACCGGACTAGCTAGCACTCCGTTCATGCCCGCATCAGCAAACTGCGGAGAATGCGTGAGCGGACTAGGCGATACTTTGAAATGCGGACTCGATGCGGGTGCAGGAGAAGCAAGGTTGCCGTTCAGCTCGCGATCCTTGTGACCGCTCTGCAGCACGAGCGGAGGCGGTGCTCGTCGAGTCATCAATGCAGGTGGCAGAGACGCATTGCGTAGAGGTGCAGCGGCAGCGGCACCAACGTCCTGCATCTTCATCACAGGCTCTTCACTGCTAAACGCACCGACTCAGATGAGTGACGCATACATCAACAGACGATCGTACACACCTTCGCTCTTGCAGCGCAACGGCAGCGACATGGGCACCAAACGCGGAAAACGACCGTGACCGCGGTCGCGCAGCACCCACCTGCGGTACAAATCCCTCTCTCGGTATTGGCGAAGACGGCAACGACGGACCGGCTTCCATTCCTAGCGGACTACCCACGCTCGTGCCCGCAGTCGCCGACCGTTTGGGCAGTCGCAGAAAAGATGCGTCCCCGCCACCCTCGCTCGGACGCACGCCTTCGCCCCCCCCACCACCTCTACGTACAGGCGCAGAAACAGTCGCTGCTCTCATGGGCGCCATGTTCACCACGCAAGGCATCCCCTTGCCACCGATCCCATTCGTTTGCGCTCTCGTTGGCACCTGCATAGGCAGCGGAGGAAACGGATCCAACGAAAACAGGATCGGCACGGGGCTCATGCTCCCGTTCAAGTCGGCTTGACATCGCGCGAACAGGGTCATAGGTGGTCGTCGCGCAGGACCTTGCGACGCTGCGATCGCCAGGCTGCGGAGTTGGTGGAGGATGTGTGTCGAGTACAACGTCGTGCCGGGAGGCATGGGCTGTTGCGTTGAGTTCCCCGCGCCAGGTTCTGAAGTCATCGGATACGTGTAGGGTTGCGGAATCGTCCGTCCGTACATGGGCCCTTGCGATTGATGGTCTGCCTTGGGGGCGTTCGGGTGTGGAAGGAACATGGACGTCCGGGCAAAGGGATGCGGTGACTGGCTGGGTTGGGGACGCGACCTTAAAAAAGGACTCTTCTCTGCGTCATCTGGTCGGTCTGTTGAGTGAGGGGCTTGTACGGGGTCCGTGACGACCGTCGTCTCAACCACGTTTGGGGTCTGGGACGACGGCACGGGCAAGGGAGCTGCTGCCTCCGTTGCCAAATTAGGACCACTGACTGAGATATCGATTCCCGTGACATGACCTGCATCATCGTCCACGACAATCGCGCGCACGCTGGTCTCCTCGCCCGGCAATGGCAATGGTTTTGGGCCAAATGTAGGTACTTGAAGGGACGACGCAGCCTCGGTCGACGGACCACGTTCGGCCTCCACCTTGGCTCTCAACGCCGACGCCATTCCCCCACCATCCGACATCGGCGACTTTGGCGGCCCCTCAACAGAGGACATCATCGACTTGCCTGATTTGTTGCTATATCTCCGCCCATGATCTTGATCTGATCCGTCTTCCAAGTCCGTGAACCTCGACGAATGCGGCGATCCAAATGTCGTATGCAACAGCGGCGAAAGCGCCATATTGTTCTGAGACGTAAGTGGTGGTCTCGCTACACAGACTTCTTGCCCGTCGTCTTCTTCCGCCGCCTGGATCACCTCAATATTCAAGCCCACCTCGCCATCACTGTCATCGTCTTCCGTGGATCCATGCATCACACGCTGCTCTTTCTCCCCGTGATCATCACCACCATGCATATACCCATCGTGCACGATCTTGAGTCGCGATTCCGTCCGCACTGGAACGTGCACTGGGACTGCTGGGAACTGGGCAGTCAGCGGCAACTCGTGCGTCGACTCCTCCGATGCAGACCGTGTCAGCGAAGGACGTGTAAACGGCATCGAGGGAGACATGGAGCTCCTCGACGCGCTCTCCACACTAGGCCTCGAATGTCCATTCGCGCCGTCGCTGGCAATACTCGGTCGAGGCGTACCAGAACCCGGCCGATCAGGTGGAACAGGCATGGGAGGCGCATTCTCGCGTGCTCTCGATGACGCCTTGGAGACGCCCGAACCTTTCGAGGCAACCGAAAAACGCTTGGATGCGAGCGAATAGCGCGAGTACCGATAGCCGTCGTAGATGTCGTCCCAGTAAGCACCGTCGTCTTCGTCTTCGACTTCTTCCTCATCTCCGCTTCCACCTTCCTCTTCGCTCTTTCGACCGTGGACACTGATGGGTGACGTCGGAGTATAGCGCGTCCATGCCATAGGTGTCGTGCCACGGTTCTCACCAGTAGAAGCGTTCCCATTGGGCTCGCTGTGAGTTCCACCTTCCTTCCCCGCCAGTTCCACATCATCCTCATCTTCATCGTCCCCACCCAATGCAGCCATCAACGACAACCCAATACCCACTTCCCCATCCGATTGCGCTTCTTCTTCTTCTTCTTCTTCCTCCACCTCATCCCCGCTCGACCCGCTTGATCTTGGTCCCTCGAGCACACACTCCTCTTCATCCTCTGAATGACCTCCATCCTCCAACCGTCGACGAAACGTCTCAAGCGTCGACAAACGTGTCGCGTCTACATCCTCCGTCTCTTGCCCGTGCTGCATGGTATCATTTCCATCCGCATGGCGTCGCCCATGCCCATCCAGCATAGACGATAACAACGGCGACGAAGGCACTGCGAATGGGGACGTTCGTCCAGCACCCGGCATAGGAAGAGCCGTCACGGAGAGCGTAGGCGAACCCGAGGGCACAGGCGGTAGTGGTAACGTCGGCGGCGGTGACAGCGGCGCACCGACAGGCTGACCCACACCAAAAGGAGGCGGCGTCCGTGCGTGTGGCGGCGTAGGCGCGTTGTTGCGATTGACGTATGGAGACGGGGGCGTCGTCGGACTGTACGGGCTGGAACCCGAGCCAGACGAAAAAGTGTACTGGGACAGCGCGTTCGAAAATGCGGGGGAACCTCGAAACCCAGGCGACAATGAACCTGAGTGTGTGAAATGAGCATGATGACAGGAGATTTACGACACGAAACTGCAGACGAACCTGGAAGACCAGGGGAACGAAGACCAGGTACCGACGAGCCTGGTGATGATCCAGGAGACAAGGACCCAGGAAAGCCGAGAGCGGCGGATGTTGGAGATTTTGGCGAGAAAGACCCAGGTAATCCAAATGCCAATGGACTAGGCAAGGCAGGAGAGATAGACGTCGCAGGCCGTGGGTTCTCCCCAGATGACGTGGGAAGCATAGGAAGAGGGGATGACGGAGGGAGACCAGGCGACGGAGTCAGTCTAGGCGACTTGCTCACGCGGAGCGGCGCAACCAGGGGGGAAACCAAGCTTTTCCTATCATCACCTATTCCCAAGGGAGGCGGAACGAGCACGAAACCAGTTTGCGTCTCCGTATGCATGCCAAACTTGCTCAAGTCGAACTGCTTTGCCTCGAGCTCTGAAATGGAACCAACGGAGCCAAACGACCCGTTGGTAGTACCGGGACCGAACGTCGACGTGGACGCAAAGGATGCACCCGACCCAGACGTAGACGCCGATATTGAGGACGACGTCGAAAGCATCCCACCCGACAACGAAACGGAAGGCGCGGTAGAGAGCTTTGCGTCGGACATCGAATCTGGCACGGAGGGATCATTCGCTTGGTCAACCATGCCGTACTCGGTGCCGCCAGGGACGTCCATTTCAGTCTGGCCCGAGTCGATAGAGCTCATTGACCCATTTCTGGTTCGCCGTCGCTCAGAAGCAGGGTCCACAGCCGAGAAAATTGACGTTGCTGTCGACGCTTCCGAATATATTGACGCCGACCCTACCGAAAAAACGGAAGCACCTGAAACAGACATCGCATTCTGCGGTGATTTAGCATGTCCAGCGTGGATGGTGGAAGAGGCCGGCAAACTCGATGGGCGCGCGTCGCCAACCACGGTACTCCCGCGCGATTGATCCTCGGAAAAGCGTGAACAAACGGTCAAATAAGACTGCATTGGCGCGTGCGACTTGGATTGTACCGGCGAAGGCGTTTGCTTTTCCCGTGAACCTGGCCGCGAACTGGACGGTGATTCAGAGGCATGCCGTGAGGGCTCTCCTACAGCGACTTCCGTCCTCGAACCACTTCTCTCGGCCAACGAGATGGACATCCTGCTCTCGACTGCCCCAGCACCGACGCTGCCTCTCTTCGCCATGACGGGCTTCTTCAACTTGCCATGAAACCGCACGTCCTTGCCAGAAAATCGGCCGACAACGCCTTCGCAGTGGCCCTATATATATACACACAACACAGTGCATGAGCGAGATGGCAAACCATGAACGATCAAGACGCACGAGATAGATACCAGGCTCGGGTAGTTGCATCAACACAGTGATCTCGTCGTCCTACAAAGGTGGCCGGCATCAGTACAACCCTCTCCCACCATCATCACCATCACCATCATCATCATCAGAAAACAAACAAAAAAACAAAAAAAGGAGTGATCACCAGACCGCAAAACGAACGGCAAAAAAACCAAAACACTTGCCTTGAGAAACATCAAATCCTCGCCCATCTCCTGCGCGATGCAATCCACGACCGCCGTACACTTGCCAATCCCACCCTTGGCCGCAAACCGTGTCCACCGCGCGAGCTCGTGTGCGTCCATTGCCGTTCGTATATGCGTGTGTGTGTGTTGTGTTGCGTCAGTGCGTTGCGTGCGTGCTCGCGGGAGAGCGAAACACGAGAAGGATGACGAAATGACTCGAGTCCAGGATGGTGACGACAAGGGGGGGAAGGAAGCACCGAGATCGAAGGGGTTTAATTCAAGAAGACTTGGTGCCTATAAAGTATTTTAAAAAATTACGCGTGCGCGCGCGCAGAAGGACGAAGCGAGACGAGCGTGGAGTCGTGGACGACAACTCGGACGATGCGTGGGATGGCGATCGCGTTCGAACGTGGTGTGGTGATGCCGGGCCCTGTGCAAACGTATGAGCGCGGGACGCGACGAGGGGCGATGTGAAAGGAAAATGCAAGGAGAAGTGACCGTGTCCGTCGGACCGTGCCTTGAGATGATGATCTGTTCACGGTTAGCTTCAAGCGCCCACGTTTCAAAATGGGAAGAAAAAAAAATGGAAGCATAGTACCCGGAATGCTCGGCGTGCGCGAGTGAAAGTTCCACTGCCAGGGACGGCGCAGAGCCCAGACTCTTGTGAAAAGAGCTGAAGAAAAGGAACAAAGAGCAAAAAAAAAAAACCGCCACAGAGAGGTCCAGACTGCCACTCAGGGCCGTATCGACGACTCTCGACTCGGCCAGACTACCAAGGCAGACCGCAAGACCAAAAAAAAAACTCACCGCAACGCTGACCTCTCCGAATCGTCAGTTCACCTCTCGAGTCGACGTGATGGACTAGTACGACGGGCAAACCAAGTTTCAACTTCCTGCTTGAACAAAGTGCCGTTGCACTGGTGGCACTGCTTTATGAGGGTTGTCATTTGATTACTTAGTCCACGTGCCACCACCCTTCTCCCCATCATACCAGTAAGTAGTAGCGGGTAGTTGGACTCGACATTTCCTGGCGTGCGCGAGCGCGTTTCACTTCTCAATTTGGTGGGTGAACAGAACAGACGCTCGCGCGGATCTTTCGGTCTCATTTTTATGTGAACTGTGCTATGTATAGAATGGATAGTACTTTTATTGTCAAAGTCATGACAGAATCACTTTCAAAGCCAACAACATAAACCTAGTAAATATTGCAAGATTCATATACATACATTGATCAAAAACCATGCATAAAACCATCCCATCTCTCTGCACATCAAACAAAAAGAAAAAAAAAGAGTGCCTTGTCAAAAAGTCAAGAAAGAAAGAAAGAGGTATACGAAACCCCCCCTCACTCATGATCAACGACCAAACGCCCCAAACCCAAATCCAGCTTCTTCAAACAACCCATCCTCGTCCACCGGAATCCGACTCGCAACGCTCATCGGTCGCGGTTGTATACCAGACATGGACATGGACATCGCAGACGACGAGGACGAGGAC
>JBBPTB010000473.1:0-19837 GCA_038093875.1 Boletus tylopilopsis | reverse complement strand
CTGCGACCAAACAGTGGGACGCAGAAAAGGTGCGCAAGGTCCTCGAGGGCCGTGCCGTCGTCAGGGTCGTCGATGTCGATGGTCCTCCTATGCCTTCAGTACCACCCATGGTTTTGCCCGCAAAGACGGACAAGCCCTCGTGCAAGGACTGTTTCACCGATATTCTTGAAGAATCGATGAGAAGTCTGACGCTGAGCAAGAAGTAAAGCTGTATTAGAACAAGAACAAATTCAAATTCGCGGTTTTGTATCCTCACGTTTGCTTGTAGCGTTTTTACCCACTTAATCCCCTCCCCCCTCGTTTACACTTTACAACTGAATATTATTAGTTCAGGGTGTCGAACGCGCCAGATTGGCGCTCTGTTTTTACACATTTCCCGCTTCGGGCTGTTGTTACTTACCACCACCACCATACACAAACTAGTTTTTCAGAATGTCCTGTTTGGAATTGTACATAACATGTACCATCAGCAATGATGAAATGGAATCTCACGGATACGTAGTAGTTGTTTGGCAACAGCTTGTGAAACAAACAAACACCTCTCTAGTGGCGCTTTCCACCACGATATGGCAGATGCGTCCTTCAAGGACGTCCCAGAACTGTTTGAAGTGAGATTTCCGCTTCAGAGGTCGTCCAAGTGTTGACGCTCTTCTCTAGGTCGATATTGGCGAAGCGTTGACGGCGCGCACAGAAAGTCTAGGTACGTCGCCCATTTACTGTAGCCCAACGTCGTCAACGTCTTCCCGCAGCGACGTTCCGCGAACTCGGTCCACCCGACCTATGTCACGTAGTCAAAAGCACCGGGAGAGCCGGCCAGCGAGACGTGCGTCCTCTTCCTCTTTATGGGACGACGGCTCACCTCACTTTAGCTCGGCTCGTACCACTTTGTCTCTGGCGTCGACGCGAGCTCCTCGGCGTCTCTCGCAGCCTACATCAACTCGCTCACCTACTCCATCGAGGACAACTCGGCCTGGTTCTCCAAAGGGCCCGTCTGGAAAGTCCGCAACGGCTGTTATTGCTGTTTTAATGCATTTTCGAGGGTGGACGTCAGGGTGGACGTCAAGATCTCCGGCGGGGTACAGGCGTACGTGGTGGATTTACGTGGGGAGCGGTGCGTCTTTTTCGAGCGTTGGGACCCAGTGCTGACGATGTGAGCTAGACACGAAGCGACGCCAGAGATATGGCAAGAGACCTACGTGTCTGCGCTGCTCCGCGCCATCTTGTATTCGGACGATCCGACGTACTGGGTGGATGCCTATCGCAAGTTGGATCCGATCACGACCGGCGAGGGTGAACTCCGGTTTTTACAGGCAGTCGAGGCCTTGTTTCCCAAGGGTGCGTGCGTGGTCGTTGGTGGCGTTTTACACATGCTCACGGTTCACGCGCGCATATATAGGCTGGCAGGTGGGTTCGGATCCCGAGATCCAGGTGGCGACGGTCGTCTCGAATCACTTGACTGCCGGGGTGATGAAGTATTTCGGTGCGAGCGGGCGATATCAGCCGGCTGCTAATCTGTTTGAGAAGCTGGCGGTGAAGGAACCCGAGGTGGCGTCCTTGTTGGCCAAGAGCTATATCGGCATGAGTGCGTCTTTAAGCCTTGTGCGTGCGTAACCGTATTGATATGGGGGTAGACGAAGAAGTCAAGGCGGTACAGATCATGTCGGCCGCGATGAAGTTGACTCCGCATTCCTATACGCTTTTGCACGTTCAGAGCGATTTCTTGCGATCCAAGGGCAAGGCAGCGTGGGCGCTCAAGTTGGCCAGGGAAGCCGTCAACTGTGCGCCGAGCGAGTTTGTGACCTGGGAGAAGCTGACCGAGTTGTACCTCGACACCAAGGATTACGAGTCGGTACGCGCTTCGAGTGGGTGTGGGCGTCGTGGGTGGTGGATGGCTGACTTTGGTTGTGCAGGCACTCCTCACGTTGAATTCGTGTCCCATGTTTACGTACAATGGCAAGGATGCGCATCGACCGATTCAGACGTCGCGCGTGCATCTTCCATATAAACACCAGATCAGTGATATATTACCCGAAAAATAAAAGACGGAGGACGACGAGGTGTGCGTCTAGTTTTGATCTCTCCATCTCAACGTCTACATCTACGTCTAGGCCGACCCGGCTCTGCTTCGCCTCCCGGCACCAGGTCTGTCTGGTACTTGGGCACGCGCCTACTCCCTCCTCACGCGCCTCGTCTCTTAAATTGGCTGGGACGAGCTGCTCAAGACCCGGAGTGCGGTATTTGTCATGGAGGAAGAATACCGTATGCAAAAGTCACAGAGCGATCTGCGTCACGTGACGTCGACGTCGAGCGATGTGGTGATCCACGAAGACGGGACGGCCGTGCGCTCGCTGGGGTTGGGTGCGAGTGCGAGCCGCAAAAGCGGAGTGGCGGACGACGATGCGTCGACAAAGGGGATGCACAGTCCGCACGAGTCGAGGGAGAGTGCGACCGATGGGGCGTCGACGGGTATTCCGATCATCAAGGTGTCGACCGAGTCGGATATCGAGCGGGAGTTGGCGGCTGCGACGATGGACGACGATGGTGTAGCGCAGGACCAGGAGAATGGGGTGACGAGTCCGGCGTTGAAGCGGCCTGTGGTGGCTGCTGCTGTTGCCGAAGATACGTCGGACGCGGCCCGGGCGAGGACAGGCGCCGACGCGTTTTCGTTTACGAACAAGCGGTTGTGCGAGCGGTGGTTGGACAATCTGTTCATGGTTCTCTACGAGGTCTGTCGGGGTTCTTTTCGGTGTTATCTGTTGAGGCTGAAAAGATCGATACCTAGGACCTGCGCGTCTGGACCATCTTTCGTGCCGAAGTAGCCCATTTCAAAACGCAACACGTAGCCTACCGCAAGACGGGTTTAGAATGGGAGATTCTAGGTGACCTGGCGCTCCGGTTGCATCACAAGGAAGAAGCCAAGGAAGCATATCAACGATGTCTCGAAGGGGTGCGATACGCACAAAAGCCATGGGCGAAGTTGTTGGAGATGTATGCCGAAGAAGGGGATTTGACGCAGACGTTGCAGAGCGCGATACGGGTGGCTGCGTATCAGCATGCGGATTATACCGAGATGACGGTGGGTTGTCCTTGCCGTTGGCGTGGGTGACATTATTTGACGAAGGAACGATGATAGTACCCGACGTTGATCGCACGGTCGTTTTTCAAGCTGGGACAGGTGCACGGGCATGGCAAGATTGCGTTTACGTTGTTGAGTATGGGGCTTCCGGATGGGGTGTTGAGGATGATGGATGGGTATTTAGGGTATGGCAAGACGTTCAAGGTGGAGGGGTATGATTTTTGATGGGATATCCGACAGGATGCGAATTAGTATACTTGCCATGATTACTAAGCCTTGCAATCCCCAACTTCATCCATCGAGTTTGAGTTCAGCTCTGACGATTTTGATGCTGTAACGATGAGTTCATTCGTCTACCGTGGATCATTCAGTTATGCTGTTGACTCTGTATTCTCTCCGCAAGAACTTTACGATCGTTACCGCGACACTTCTTATGAGGAGTTATTACCTCGTGCAGTATGTGCTGCTGCTCAAGCTTATACCCCACATGTTTCTGGAACCATGGATGATGCTCGATGGCATCGGATCATAAAGATGCTAGACAACTTGCCAGTCTTTCCTCAGTTTGGGTGGCCGGACAAGGATCATATCATCACCCAGTTGCACGGAATGCAAACAGAAGGTATACTCACAACTGGTTATTTAATTCATGCTGACAACCTGTAGACATCCTCGTGTTCTTCCGCTGCTCTCACAATGCTGCGATTATGCTAACCAGGGGGAAGCACGATACCTTGTTTGAGGCATTCGAAGTCGCAAGCGACGCAATGGCTCCTGCCAGTGTGCTCGGCTGCTCATACCCGTCGTCTGCTGTCAAGATACCGAACGAAGTGTTTGATCATGTAGACTTTCAGCTTCAATTCGCTCATTCTCTCTCTCTCCCACTATGATTTAAAGCCGGATCTCCCGTCTTCCACTTACATCACGGCACTACTTGCTGGCATCATGCGAGGCGTTGGCCGTACCGCCGATCCTCCCCGCATTACCAAACACGTCCACGCCAAATTCTTGCTGCGTGAGTCTCTTTGGCCTCTTTTCAGGATCGTGATCCACATGTCGGTTGAGCGATCTTCCCTCGGGCGTACATTCTATAAACGATTCGTGTTATACTTCATGTGCACCCTTGCGATGGACGAAGAAAGTGCTCATCTCCCCAGTGGTACGCTCCAACTCATGCCGGACAAAATCTTGCGACGCTTGACCAAGTTGAGCTCCCTTTGCCCTGACTGGCTCTCCGAGATGGCACTCGCGGCGTGCGCCCGTCTTCGAGATATCCTTGATGCTAGGTGGAAGCCACTGCTCCACCGTCCATCCCCATTTCGAAATCCTTCCCAGGATGAGCTTGCCAGAGACTCGCAGCTATTGTTGCCGAACAGTCGTGAATACATTCGCAAGGCCCTCACAAATCCTGACCGCAAACCAACTGATACTTCCTTCCTTCCCATCCATCTTCCTCGCGGTACGATTTGGGACTTTTTATCGACAAACGGGTCCTTTTTCGATGAAGCGTTGAAGGCCGACCCAATTGTCGCTCTATATGATGTCCAGCATGCAGTTGAGCAGGATATCGATGAGTGGCTAGCCTGCGTAACGAACGTGGACGATGCATGCACACAGCTTCAGATCTTGATAGCTAGATGCCTGAAGACTAGGCCCTCAGATGCCACGTCGGAGGAAGAGTCTACGAAGCTTCTGACTGTGATCGAACTTATTGTCGCCCTCGACAAGCTAGTCTTGCGGGAGATTCCCATGCTCGCCGACTACTCCCCTGAAATTCCGCTATCGCCCCTACAACACCTGTTTCTGCGCAAGCCGCAGAGCCTCCATCGTCTCTCCTGTGTCTACCAGTACCTATCGGCACGTCACTCTCAATCACGTCCGGGGTGGTCTGTATTGTCGGAGGACTTCACTGGAGACAGCTTTTCTGTCCGTTATTACGACCAGTCCCTCTATCTTCAGCAGCTCAAGCTTCGGATTGAAGAAGACTCCATGAAAAAGGATGCTGTACACTCTGGCCTACAACTTGAACCTGGCTATGAAAGCTTTAGTAACATACAAGTCTGTGACGCCTACCACCAAGAGGATGAACCTTGGCGAGGAGTGACTGGGAGTACACGGGTTTTTGGATCACCATTACCTGCGTTGCTATTGCATGCCAAAGTTGTCGTATTTGAACTGCAATCCCCAAGTTGTTTTCGTAGCTGGCGGTCAGCCATCGTCAACCTTCGGGTCGAGACTGTCAACAATATCTCTGGCTATGCATTACTTATGGATGACCCTGAATTACGGGGCTACCAAGTTAAACCATCCTACCAAGCAGGGGCTGATCTCCACCTTGCGTACTATTGTAACCCAGACCACGACCGCTGGCAAACATCTCCAGATGACCGGATGTTTTCCTTTGTCATGGTTTCACGCGACTCTCCGCAGGACCATTTCAAAGTCGAAACTTGGCATTTAGGGTCCGGTGGACTTGAAAGAGGGCACTTTCATGGTCATCGAGTATCTCCATACTATGCAACTTCAACCTCTCATACTTCCAACGACATCCTGGCTACTCAAGTGGACTGTCCCGTGGATCTCTCTATCGATGGGTTTGTCACATTCGGACACTTGCGGAGCGGTGGTTCACTCCAATGGCTGAACATCTTGCAGGGACTGCGGAGTAGAACTCTTGATCTCCATCATCGTGACGTTCACGTTCTCCTTTCCAATGTGGTTCTTGAAGTTGGGCCACTCGACCTCAATACAGGGCAGTGGACCTGGCACAAAGAACTTCAAGACCCATCCTTTTCCAAAGCCCTTCTGGATGAGCTCGAGGGTTTGTTTCTAGATGTTGGCACTCGTTCGATTGATCCAATCATGATGAATTCCATTTCTCTGTTGCTTACTCGCATGCTCGCATCGAGCCCTGGTGATTATATCTCAGACCAAGCCACTGTACTTCTTCGGGGAATCCGAAAAAAGGTCTTCGGGTGGATGCAGGACTCGACATATGACTTGACATTGGCACCTACAAACACAGAACGCATGGATCTTTTGCTGGATATGGCTAATGCTTGTCGACGCACGTTTGATGTTGACCCTGCTACCTTCGCTAAGCATTTCCGAACTACAGGAGATGTTGATGCAGTGCTTTCAGGTGCTTTCTTTGTACGGGCGTTCAGTCAGAGAGGTATGTCTACCCATAATTCCTGATGTCACATAAGTATCCATCAGTACTCACCTACATCTTCTTGCTAGCAATGTCATGGCCTCTGAGAAATTCAATGCTTCTGTCGCAAGACCAGATTCTTTCTCTGTCCCTCGAGGACACATTGAAGGATGTAATCCTTGGTGATCCATCCAACTATGGAGTGGACCTTGCAGTCTCCAAGATTTTCACAAGCTATCACCCTGTCACATGCAGATGGGAGCCTCTGCAAAATCCAAATGACCATTGGCTCAAATGTCAAGCCAAATCACTTCAAGAGGACTACATTTTACAAATGATGCACATTAACTTGCTTTATGGGGAGCTTTGAGTGGATGGTCTTCTTTGTGGCAGTTTGCCAGATGAAGTTGTGAACCATCCAGAATATTGCCAGATCTTTGGTCATGTATGTACCACACCCATAGTTTCTGATATCAATGTGATTTTCTAATTATCATTTGTAGCAATGTTTCATTGTCATGCAGTCTGATCTCCCAGGAATGGATTTTATGATCCTCAACACAATATTCAACTACAAGGTGAGTTTTAACTATAAGGAAGCATTGCAATCATTCATGTCCATGAAGGTGCACCTTTTTCTGGAAAACAAGAATTTGGTACTTCGAGTTCAAGGAGTCCCCAAGGACGAGATATTCGAGCTGATTCCCTTAGAAGTGCTGAAGAAGGACCTTCCGCCAGCCCTTGTTGACAATTATGCACATCTATTGAACATATCTTCAAAGGTTATTGAGATACGCCCTCTCAAATGGTTTTGGAAACAATCTCCAGAGGACTGGAGAACTGGTTGCATGGACGGACAATACCGTTTATACAAAGGTCACGAGACACTCATTGACATCCACAGCCCAACCTGGGCGATGCTTTCTAGCTGTTTCGAAGGATTACACAGAGAGAAGAGTACTTCCGAGTATAGATATTTGGATAGCAAAGAATCCACGCCAGATCTCTTAATGACGACAACCATCTCTCCATCCAAGTCCACGCCACGGCTGTCTGTCACTTTGCCTCAATACAACTTATCCTTTTTCATCAACGAAAATGGAGAAATCGAGTCCCACGACTTCAAGGACATGGTTTGCGACGAAGATCAATGTATTGGTACATTATTCGGTTTAGAGAGCCTCCTCGTCCTTCGACCGAAAACCCACCTTTCAGGGTCTCTGATCCCAGGAGCGCTGATTCCAAAGCGTATTCTCATACCAAATGGCAAGATCGAAACACGTGGGAGTCGTGTTTTGGTCACAGACAATAATCGTACCCCGAAAAGTCCGGTATATTACACCTACGACGTGGATACCGAAATGGGCTGCTTGACGGGTGATGGCAGCTTGGGAAGCACCCAGTTTCTTGCCGATTTATATGCCAAAACTAGCTATTATCGACCTGATCCACTGACGAGCAAAACGTGCGCGCAAGAACAACATCGCCTCTTACAGTCAGGTGCATGTCGGTCAGTCACGAATGCAAGTGGTGCCGGCTCAGGTCGTCTTCTTCAAAGTAAGCATTGAACTTCAGTTCTCATTACATTCTGCTCAACCAACCTCTCCAGGTGACCGCGCTGACATGGACTCAGAATCACTACAACCATCACTGCAAGTCGTACCACCCGCCTCAGAGTTGGTCATGGACCTCGCAGATGTCGTGTCTGCTGCAGCGTCCGTAATTTATAACAATGTACTCACTACGAATGCGATATTACGCTGGGCAGAGATATGGACGGCCAGCATGCCTTCAAATGCTGAGCTTCAAGTTGAACAACTCCTCTGGGAAGGAACATGTCCACGTTTTCAACTGCTATTCTGCCTCCCCACAATTGCATGGCGTTCACAGTCCTATCAGGCTGCATTCCTCTCCATGTTCATTGCATTTACTGAGCAGCACTCAGACTCAAAGGATCCACCCATCCATAGCGGCTGCAAGATAATAAATGGCTACCGTCCCACCGAGCATGCTGTGCAAGATCATATCCAGACGTTTTGCGCAGCGCAGAACGTGAGCCTGGACTCAGGAAAGATTTACAACACCGTGGGAGACTTGGTCAAGAATTGGCCTCGTAATTTCCCTCTGACGGTCTCGTTGGATCATTTTCATGTGGCGGGCTTGACGGCTAGCCTACAACAACTGTTCGACAGCTGTTACCGCAATTGGAATCTCAAGGAACATCTCATTCACCTTCTCGCGAGTCGTCCTCGCCAAGTGTTGCCCGCACGGTATATATCTTTTGACTCGGAACATGCATCGTTCCACTGGGTCACGCTCGAACAACTACTCTCCGAGCGCCAGGTGCCAAAGCTACAACCATGCAATACACTGCCACGAGATCGCTACAGAGACAAGACACCTGAAATGTCAGATGGTATTCTCCCATTGAATCGTTTACTCTCCTCTCTTCATCCCACATCCTCATTCGAGCAGGACTATCTTGCCTCTCTCTTGAACAGTGAGGAAAGGTACAACAAATTTACAACAACCCGGTCGCAGAGTGATGACACCCGAGACGGTGCGCTCCGGGACCACTACACTCGGTGCAGAAGTGGCTACGTGGATGCCCTAGGCGAGCTGAAGCAGAGTCTGGGTCCAACGACAGATCACGAACAAATGCTTGAATGCTTTGGTAAATGGCCATCGATTACAGGAGATATACTGTTGGGTCTTCTCGCGTCCACGTCACCGATCAACCTGTCCAAGGAATGGAAGCAATGCTTGGTATCATTTGCGCTACTCCTCTTGGAGCTTCAGCGCGCACGGAGATTGCTTCGTTTTGCACTGTATGGCCTTGAAGAGGAATTTCTGAGAGAATTGGAAAGTGAGCACTGTGATGGGTGGGATCCCGAAGAGCGCCCAGACTGGTTATTGATTCAGGTGCGTTTCTGATGGGAAAGCGATGTATGCTTATAATGATATCGCTCTTTGTCTGTATTAGATTCAAGGAAACTTCCTCATTCGTCGAAACCAAGTGGAGGCTGCGATGGAGATGATATCTCCACGTTCTGGAGAGAACACTGTGTTACAGGTCAACATGGGCGAAGGAAAATCTTCCGTTATCATCCCACTGGTTGCCGCCACTCTTGCAGATGGGAAACAGCTTGTTCGTGTGGTCGTCCCAAAAGCTCTGACAGCTCAGATGTTTTATTTGCTCATCTCACGCTTTGGTGGGCTAGCAAACCGGCCGATATACCACCTCCCCTTCTCCCGTACGGGCCATACCGATGATCCTTTCAAACCATCCAACATTCGAATCGATGATCTTTGCAAGCTCATACCAAAATGCATGGCTGAGCATGGAATCCTACTTGTTGAACCCGAGCATGTCGTATCACTTAAGTTACTGACTGTGGAGAAACAGATCCGTAAAGGAGGGACTGCAGCCAAGCCTCAGAAAACAATCTACGGGTGCATCACGAAGGTCCTTTCGTCTCGATTGATCAAAATGGTGCGTGCTGATAATGATACATTGACAGTCACCAAAGCATTTAATCCATTAGCTCCAGTTTCCGGAGAACAGCCTCGTGTCCAATATATTTCGTTGTCTGGGTCCGAGTCAGTCACCCAGTCATCCGGAAACAGAGGACGACGCTAAGACTAGCGACCACAATAAGCGTGCTGGGAACTTCAGCGACTTGGAGGACAATGCATCTCAGTTGCTGAGCCTGTCAAAGATAGTTCATTCTCATGCTCGGGACATTCTGGACGAATGCGACGAGGTCCTTCATTCCAGATTCCAGCTGATTTACACGATCGGCCTCGAGCAACATATGGACGGATATCCTAGCCGATGGGCCATCACTCAGCAAATCCTCTGGCTTGCAAAAAAGCACGCTCACACTCTGTCACGAGATTATCCCTCCTGCGTCGAGTATGAACATGGCCCCCCTGGATCATTCCCACATATTTCTATCGTACAAACCTCCATCGTTAGTCAACTGCTAATATCTATGATCGTGAAGGATGTGATGGCCGGAAGGCTTCCCAATTTTGACTTTCGACTCCTCCCCCAAGAATTACGCAGTGCAATCTGCAGTTTCATATCCGACGAGGTCCTCAAGGTCCCCGATACAGTGGAGAGGGTGGAGAAGTTCGCAAAGTGTTCTGAACAGACTTATCTGTGGAGTGGGCTGCTGCTACTCCGTGGTCTGCTTTCCTCGAATGTTCTCTTGTCTGCAGTGACAGAGCGGAGATGGCGCGTCGACTATGGACCGAGTTCAAGTTGGCGGGGGACAACGCTTGCTGTTCCGTACCGGGCCAAAGACGTGCCTGCAGTCAACACCCAATTTAGCCATCCAGATCTCGCCACCATTCTCACATGTCTATCCTACTATTATTCTGGCCTCGACAAACAGCAACTCAGAGTTGCTTTCGAAATTATGCTGTGCCAAGATGACCCACGCAAGGAGTACGAAAGTTGGGTAAAAGATCACGACTCGAAGGCATTGCCAGATTCGCTTCGGGAACTCAGCGACATCAACCTTCGGTCGTCGGAACAATGGGACAAAGTCATATTTCCACTTTTCTCTCGAAATCAAGCCACTATCAATTTCTACCTCGCACAGGTGGTCTTCCCGAAAGATGCAAAAGAGTATCAATGGAAACTTTGCGGGTCTAGTTGGGATTTAGCAGAGGAGCGGGAAAAGCTCATAACCGGTGAGTCTGATACCGTGTCGTCACGAATTCAATGCTAAGGAGAGCTTCAGGATTTTCGGGAACAAATAATGGGCGGTGGCTATTACCCACGTCTGTCACTTAATACGACCTTGACCACGAGCGGGGAACCAATGGCAAGATGCTCGGATATCTTCTTCAGCCAGAAAATGATTTTTGTGTCATCATCCACAACCACGGCGGACGACAGACTACGCAGGAATTGCTCCGTTTGGTAGAGGTGCAGATTCCCAAGATCCATGTCTTGCTGGACGTCGGGGCCCAGATCCTTGATTATCCAATTGCGAATTGGCTGAAGCATGGCTCGACATCCCCACCGTTCTGGTGCTGTATATTTCAGTGCGAATGATGAACTGCTGGTAATCACGAGAAATGGCGTCCCACAACTGCTCTCCTCGTCCCCTCTTTCTCAGCATTTGGACCAATGCGTGGTTTATCTGGATCATCCACATACGAGAGGTACCGACCTCAAATTGCCTGTCGGGTCACGAGCGGCGGTCACGTTGGGTCCCAAGGTGACAAAAGATGCATTGGTGCAAGGTTCGTATCCCGCCACAATCCGATTGTTATGCTCACGATTGGTGGTTTCCAGGCTGTATGCGCATGCGTAAACTTGGTCATGGTCACTCTGTCATGTTTTTTGTGCCTCCCGGGGTTGTCCAGAACATTCGTGCTGCTACTGGTAAACGGAATCCCAATGCTACCATCTCCACTGCCGATGTTCTATCCTGGGCAATACATGAGACCTGGGCGGATATTCGGCAGCGGGCTCCTTACTGGGCCCTGCAAGGCGTGAACCACAGAACGAGATATGACGCTTGGACCAAGGTCTGTAAGGGTAACATCACGTCGGAGCAACTGTCGTCCGCATGGGTCCAGCCAGAGGCGAAGTCGCTAGACGAGCTGTATGCACCCCGTCAGGAAACAGGCGTCCAAAGTGACTTGTCTATAGTTCCAGGGTTGCAGCAACGTTGCAAGGACCTTGGCGTACCATCGCTTCCGGACGCACAGTTGGAAGAAGAACATGAACGCGAAGTCAACCACGAGCGGGAGCGCGAACGAGAGGTGGAATTGCCTCCATGGGCATCCCCGGAAGATCATTCCCTCCATCCAGATATTCTGTCCTTCGTGAAGACCGGCATCATTCCCCCAGTGCACTCTTCCGGCGCCTTTCTTCCCGTCTTTACCACACTTGAAGGGAGCTCTGCGACTCCGCCAGAAGCGGATGTATGGAGCCCCTTTATTCTAGCGACCGCGGACTTTTGCAGAACGATCAAGCCCGAGTCCACTCGAGGGACTATGGACCAATATCTCCGACCTGTGCAGTGGATCCTCTCTAGTACCACCGATCATAGTCAAGTACTCGTTCTGCTGAGCCCATTCGAAGCCGACCACCTCATGGAAGACATCTGGGCAAGCGAATACGTGTACCTTCACTTGTACGCTCCTCGCACCTCCCAGAGGACGAAACCTTCGGACGATCTCAGGCTATATACTATCCCTCCATTGCCTTCCGACTGGACACCTCCATGGGATCTGATTGACCAGCTCAACGTGTTCGCCGGACAATTGTATCTGAGAGACTATGAATCTTATCTCAGGGTATGCCGTTTCCTTGGCGTCCCGACAGGAGCGTCAACGGACGGTACAGCGATCCGGCGAAATCTGTTCAATATCCCGGGTAGTTTCGATGAGATGGAAGTTATGTTTTCGAATTCGCCGCTGCCATCCGTGATGGCTCTGCTTGCGATTCGGAATAGAGGGCGACCGTTTGCAGATACGCATATGGGCCGGATTCTTCAGGGGCAGATCTTGACAGAGAGGGATTTCGACGTGCCAACTTCAGCTCCACCTCACTGACCCCCACATGACAACCTCGTCTCCCATTGACTTTAGCCATCAAGCAGCAATCGCTCGTCGTTTCTGGTGGTGCGTATTCGGACGATTAAACATGAACTAAAGATTCACCATCTCCTCTGTAGTCTTGCTGATGTGGTTCTCGTACCTCGCCCTGGTCATGTTACGTCGTGTACTGTAGATTTATCTTTACATGCATATCCTTCTTCTCGTGTAATGCCTTTCCGCAGTGTCATCAATCCATGTGATCTTGTCATGTTTCATCCAGCCAGTGCACTCAGATCGTGATAGGGTTTGTGCGGGAGCAAATAATAGGTAAAGCGGGCGTAAATAACACAGTACCGAGATTCAAACGAGGAAGGAAAGTGGCAGGAGTGCACGCAAGCTAAGCTACAAGAAAAAAAAACTTACCCTCCTTGAAGGTATACGACGCCCAGGCCTGCTGCAACTTGAGCCAACCCAACCAATAGGGCAACGCGTCGAACACTTGCCGTCCCTCTCGTATCACTTCGTAGTGTCTCGGTAGTATCCTTTCAAGATTCCAAGTTTAAGTCGTCCCTGTGAACGTCGTTCAAGTCAACGGGTGAACAACTATGTGACTGGTGGTGACAAACCGTCTGAAGCGTTTCGATCCATAGTTAGCACATGATTGCAACTTTTGCACCAGGGTACTAATGAGAAGTTTAAGACTGCAATCCGCGACAGGGTTGATCACACCGACCTTCTTCAGAATATGTTGATCGATCAAGTTTCCAGGATGGTAGGACGGCATCGGTGATTCGTTGAGCATGCTCTGACAATCACTTGGTACGGAGATACTGACCTGGGATACGTCCGGCATACGGTCGATTGTCATACGCCTCTGCGCAGAGTTGACCACGACCGACCGAAAATCTTGCCGCCGTATTGTCTGTGGCATCCCTAGACGGTGTCGTCTCCGATTTCCGCGACAGAAATCTGACATGGTCAGCGCTCAAAAACCTACCCCATCGCGTTTTGACAGAGACTGTTTTGAAAAAGAGAATCCTGTTGACTGGAATCTCATAGAGAAACAAGGGTCCAACACGTACTGAACTGGGTCCAACTTTGAATGTGACAGAATGTTGTTTCCAGTGCTCAAGCTCGAATCTCCTCGTCCTGCTGCTCCCAGGGACCACGGACGTGCTTTTTGAAACCTGGTGATGAGGTAGAGTGAATCATTCAGGTCAATTCGATTTCAAGGAGCGGAGTATGAACCAGCGCTAGGTCTTCTCATTTTCCGTCGCGACCAACGCTTTCAACGTCCCGTGCAGCCGCCCGATTCGTGCCAGGCAGTCAAAAGTACCGGGAGACGACCTGTGCAGCATCCTCTCTGCCAGCATTTCCTCAGCTCGGCTCCTCAGCGTTTCTCGCAGCCTACATCAAATTCCATAGAGGACAATGGTTCTCCAAGGGTCAAGTTCTGTGTTTTCACGCGGTTTTGAGGGTGGTCGTCAAGGTCTCAACGGCTTCCCGCAGCGACATCTCGCGAACTCGGTCCACTCGACTATGCCACGTAGTCAAAAGCACTCGGAGAGCCTGCCAGCGACTCGTGCGTTCTCCCCTCCTTCCCAGACCGTGACTCACTTCACCCCAGCTCGGTTCGTACCACTTGTGTCTCTGGCGTCGACGTGAGCTCCTTGGCGTCCCTCGCCACCTCCATCGACTCGCTCATCTACTCAATCGAGGACATCTCGGCCTAGTTCTCCAAAAGCCCCGTTTAGAAAGTCCTCGACGGCTGTTGTTGCTATTTTAATGCGTTTTCGAGGATGGACATCAGTGTGGACGTCAAGATTCCTGGTGGCATACATGCATACGTTGTGGATTTGCATGGGGAGCGGTGAGTTCTTGGTTGTTTTTTCCTTCTTCGAACGTTGGGGTTCAGTGCTGACGATGTGAGATAGACACAAAGCGACCTCAGAGATGTGGCAAGAGACGTACATGTCTGCACTGCTCCGCACGATCTTGTACTCGGACGATCCGATGTACTCCGTGGACGCCTGTCACAAGTTGGATCCGATCACGACCGGCGAGGGTGAAGTCCAGTTTTTACAGGCGGTTAAGGCCTTGTTTCCCAAGGGTGCGTGGCGTCGTCGATGGCGTGCTGCACATGCTCACGCGCATATATAGGCTGGTGGGTGGGCTCGGATTCCGAGATTCAGGCGGCGACCCTCGGTGCGAGTGGGCGGTATCAGCAGGGTGCCAACTTGTTTGAGAAGTTGGCGGTGAAGGAACCCGAGGTGGCGTCCTTGTTGGCCAAGAGCTATACCGGCATGAGTGCGTCTTTGGCTTTTGTGCGTGCGTGCCCATATTGATATGGGGACAGACGAAGAGGTCAAGGCGGTACAGATCATGTCGGCCACGATGAAGCTCATCCCACAATCCTATATGCTCTTGCATGTTCAGAGCGATTTCTTGCGATCCAAGGGCAAGGCAGCGTGGGGGCTCGAGTTGGCCCGGGAAGCCCTCAACTGTGCGCCGAGCGAGTTTGTGATCTGGGAGAAGCTGAGCGAGTTGTACATCGACGCCATGGATCATGAGTCGGTGCGTGCTCTTGTGTGCGTCGTGGGGGGTGGATGGATGACCTTACGTCAAGGCACCGCTCACGCTGAATTGGTGTTCCGTGTTGACTCACAATGGGAAGGATGCGCATCGACCGATTCAGACGTCGCGCGTGCATCTCTCGTTTAAACGTTTGATTGGCGATATTTTACCGGAAGAACAATAGACGGAAGACGACGAGGTACATCTCTATTTCTTCTCGTCCTACTATCACTCTATCTCAACGTCCCCATCTACGTCTAGGCCGACCCGACATTGCTTCGCCTCCCGGCACCAGGTCTGCGTGGTACCTGGGCACGCGCCGACTCCCTCATCACGCGCCTCGTCTCCGAGAACGGCTGGGACGAGCTGCTCAAGACGTGGAGTGCTGTGTTCGTTATCATGGAGGAATACCGTATGAAAAGTCGCAAGGCGATCTGCGCCACGCGACGTCGTCGAGCGACATGATGATACACGAGGATGGGACGGTGGTGCGCTCACCGGGGTTGGGTGCGAGTGCGAGTGGCAACTTGAAAGGCGGGGCGGCGGATGACGATGCGTCGACAAAGGGGATGCACAGTCCGCATGAGTCGGGCGAGAGTGTGATTGATGGAGGGGGGGCGGGTATTCCGATCATCAAGGCGTCGACCGAGTCGGATATCGAGCAGGAGTTGGCGTCTGCGACGATTGACGACGACGGTACAGTGGAGGACAAGGTGAATGAGGTGACGAGTCCGGCGTTGGAGCGGCCTATGGTGGTTGGTGCTGTTGCTGCCGAGGATACGGCGAGGACGGGCGCCGACGCGTTTTCGTTTACGAACAAGCGGTTGTGCGAGCGGTGGTTGGACAATTTGTTCATGGTTCTCTATGAGGTCTGGTTCTTTTCGGTGTTATCTGTTGGGGCTGAAAAGATCGATACCTAGGACCTGCGTGTCTGGACCATCTTTCGTCCCGAAGTAGCCCATTTCAAAACGCAACACGTAGCCTACCGTAAGACGGGTTTAGAATGGGAGATTCTAGGCGACCTGGCGCTCCGGTTGCATCACAAGGAGGAAGCCAAGGAAGCATATCAGTGATGTCTCGAAGGGGTGCGATACGCACAAAAGCTGTGGGTGAAGCTGTTGGAGATGTATGCCGAGGAAGAGGATTTGACGCGGATGTTACAGAGTGCGACATGGGTGGCTGCGTATCAGCATGGGGATTATACCGAGATGACGGTGCGTTCCTTGTCGTTGGCGTGGATGACATTCACGAAGGATCGGTGATAGTACCTAGACTGGTGACCGGTCACGGCTATGACGGATTAGGAACGGACTACCTCATCCGCAGGATCGCGGCTTTCCTAGTCCGTCATAGCGGCGACCGCAAGGTCGCTTTCAAGTTGGGACACGTCCATGGTCATGGCAAGATTGCGTTTGAGTTGTTGGGAATGGGGCTTCCGGATGGTGTGTTGAGGATGATGGACGGGTATTTGGGGTTTGGGAAGACGTTCAAGATGGAGGGGTATCATTTTTTATGTAACCACGTTTTTTTCTAAAGTCGATGTGAGGACTGACATATCGAGTAGATGAGTACTCTACAGATCGCGACGCGCCCGTATCGCATTGTAGTTGTTCTCGGTAGCGTCCCAACGAGGTTGATGAGTACTGGTCGTGGTTGAGGTCTGCGACTCAGTCTAGTAGTGCCGTACCAATCTGTGATCCGGAACCCCGGCTAAGGGAAGGGTGATGCTCACGCCCCAAGGGCCTCGCCGAGCATGTCGGTGGGTGCACCTGTCACACACTGAGGGCCTCACGGGCACTATCGGTGAGTGCTTCCATAGACTACCGAGGGCCACACCGATACTACCGGTGGGTGCCCCCATCACTCTCGGTGGGTCCCTCTTTCACACACGGAGACCGATATTATCAGTGGGAACTCCAAGGGGCCTGCCGATAGTATCGGTGGCTATCTCAATTATCCCAAGGGCCCGCCGATAGCATCGACACGCTGTACTACCACCTTGTGGTCACGTTTCTGGCCTGACCGATAGCATTGGTGATTTCCTCAATAGCTCAGTGATGGCTCCACTGATCCTATCGTCAAGCCGTTATACTGAAACTCGACAACCCACCCGATATCAATGGTTGAATTCTTAATCACAGCTTGTGTGAGCCGGGCGTGGATACTCACACCGAAAATCCGCTCTCCCTACACCTTCATGTCTGATTCGGTCGTTCCATCGTTTTCTCATCGACCATCTCAGCTCCGAAGGCAACTCCTTCCCCCACAATCCTTTAATATACCAGCATCTACCGTCACACACAGCCAAAATTAGCTTTCAGTCAGATACTCATTCCAACACGAACGCGTCCTTTTCACCCGCACCAGCCCCAGTCACCCAGTTATTGGGGATCGATGCTAAGAACGTCATTGTGTGTCTGAGCTGCAAGGCAGTCAGGGAAAAAGAGAACATGACCCATGTCATTGACATGACTTATCCAAGAAAGGTGAACCTCGCTCCCTTCTCTCCTTTGGTTCCCTTTACAAACATCACTAGCCACTTCCAGGTGAACTACCAACTCAAGCTGCCTTCGCCGATATTCTCCGCGCATCCATAATCCGTCAGATGTCCCACAAAGCCACCTGTCAGACATGCAAGCAATTCTCTACATTTTCTTCTCGCCGTTCGATCCCGAGCGCAGATCTCCCGCCTATGCTGGCGGTAAATGCGAGCGTGTATAACGACGAGAGTCTGAGGTATTGGATAGATACGAGAACTGCGAGATTTTTGTCTCCAACAGTCGAAGTAAGAGGTGAGGTAGAAGGTGTGGACGATGCTGAAACTGTGACATACGAACTCCGTGTGAGTATATGTGGTTTATGCTGGATTAAATATCAATGTTGATCCCCTTTAGGCTATCGTTTGTCAGATCATAAGCATTCACACTTGGTTGCCATTGTCAAGGGCAAGTCATGCCAATCGTTATTTACTCCTCTTCGTGTCTAAGTCTGTTTTAGTCCCTGAAGCGGAGAGCCAACCACATCTCAAAGGCCCTTGGTTTTTGTTCAACGATTTTGTGGTCCGAAATATTTCCGAGGATGAGGCGCTGAGTTTCCCGAGTACCTGGAAAGTACGTATACACTCTACGCGCTTCTTCGCGACCCCTTACGGGAAGAACAGGTTCCCGCCGTGTTGTATCTTGAACGAGAAGACGTGCGCTGCCAGCTCGACTTCAGTAGCCTTCCTGATGAGCTCGATCAATCAATACTGAGTCATGATACCTCTATATCTGTGTAGGTGCCGTTATTTTTATCCGATGCTTTTACTAACCTTGAGCCAAAGAAACCGAGACAAAAATTTGATCAAGCATGAGTGCTTAAGCTTCGAGGAATTGCCCAAACCCGGCACATTGGTCGCGGTCGATGCCGAATTCGTGTCTATGCAGCAAGTGAGTTTAATTTAATTTGACTTGTTCATTCCTTTGATTACGATTCTATTCTACAGGAAGAAACGGAGTTCAGGTCTGACGGTACGACCCGCGTCATTCGCCCAGCTCGTCTCAGTCTTGCGCGTGTTTCCGTCTTGAGAGGGGACGATCCGAAAGAAGGCATCCCGTTCATTGATGACCACATCCACACGAGTGATGTTATCGTCGATTATCTCACCGAGTTTTCGGGCATCAAATGTATGTCTTCTTTTGCCTCCTATTGCCTCGCTAACCAGAGCCATTGGTGCCGCAACTAGTCGGAGACCTAGATCCACACCTTTCAAGGTACACGTTGACGCCGCTCAAACTTGTGTACAAGAAACTACGTTTACTTGTCGATCGGGGGTGCATATTTATTGGCCATGGGCTTTCCAAAGACTTCCGGATAATCAGTTAGTCCAACAATGGTAGCTTGTTCGCGACATAAATTGATTCTAAACTACACGCAGACATCTTGGTCCCACCCGATCAAGTGATCGATACCGTCGATCTCTACTTTCTCCGTAACCGCCAGCGCCGCCTCTCACTTCGTTTCCTTTCTTGGTTCGTTCTCGGAGAAAACATCCAGATGGAAACACACGACTCCATTGAAGATGCAAACTCTGCACTGAGATTATACAAGGCATACCACGAGTTCGAGGAACGAGGTGTCTTTGATGAAAAGTTGGAGGAGCTGTACCGCGCTGGGAAGCAATATGTGTGTACTTTGCTCACCCAGTTTTTATGTCGATTGACCTGCATAAACAGAACTGGAAACCCCCTGCGACGGCGCCAGTGTCGACGTCGGCATCTCCTGCAACGACAGTATCGCAAAGCCAAGTCACCCCGCAGCCAACAACCTCGCTCGCCTCGCCGTCCACGCCGTCCTCCTCGGTGCACACAAGAGGCGCGCCAGGACAGGGTCATGGGATGCATGCTCCGAACGTGTCGCAGTTCAACATGCTCGCCGCTGCAGCGGCAGCGAGGAACTTTGGGCATCAGGGGCAATTTCAACCGATGCGG
>JBBPTB010000472.1:0-19848 GCA_038093875.1 Boletus tylopilopsis | reverse complement strand
ACGTCCTCACGCTCGCGCTCATTGGCGCATGGCCTGCACTCGAGCACCTCGTCATCAATGATCGATGGGGGTGGGACGCATCACGCGAGATCACGCTGCGTGGACGGGCAGACGTCGTACCTATTGTCATGATCAGAAAGGCATCCTAGCTGTCATCCGAATTGGCTCGTAAGTTTCCGTTTGTTCAACGCGATTTACCTTATCTGGCACTTGTCCTAGTACCTGGGATACACAGTGGCTGTGTATGATGCATGTCTCCTCGTGTTTTGACCCAAACTTTGATGATGCTCGACGAATCTGACTTGGACTGTTTTGCGACGCCCATACTCACCAGCGCACTCCCAGCGCCGCCCCCGACGACGACGATGACGACGCGTCCCCGCACATCCTCTACCGGTTTGACTGACTTTGGTGCCTTTGTGTCTGTACCGCCTTCCCAAGACCCTCTCTCAACCGACCCTCTCCCTAATCTTAAGGCGAACGTCGTTGTCGCACCTCATCCCTAGAACCACAGTCTTTCCTACTTTGGTCAATTCACGACGCACGCCAAGACGGCCGCAGCAAGCAACCATCGAGCTCCTCGCGCGGTAAGACGACCTGATGTACTTTCACGATCCAGATCGATCTCACCATCCTCGTTCGCCTGATCCAACGCCGTCCTTGTCCACATCTAGATCTTTGTCTCCACCCACATCCGCATCCATGCCAATCTTCGTCCACGTCTGAACCACCATCGACCCCAGCACCGATCCCCGTCCACACAACGCCGCCCTCGCTGAAGCGATCACCACCGACTTGACGATGCCCCCAAACCAACAGCCCCGTGCTCGCACGCGTCCCGCTCCCACCACGTCTGAGCGGGCGCGGTTCCCCACCCACCACCCTCTCTTCCAGCGCGTTGTCCTTGCCTCGTCCGGGTTTGGGTCTACATCCGCAGTATCAGCATCGATATCCGCATCATCCCCTTCAACATCGCCATCGGCGAGCCATAGAGACCCAGCACACAGCGATACCCTCCTCAAGCCTCGTCTCCCCCCTCCCCGCGCGTGCACGTACGCCCACCCGTCGTCCAGCGTGCCAGCCATCCACACCCCGCACGCGCACGGCCACGGCACGCGACGCACACTCTGGGTCGCCGTTCGCGTCAACACTGGGTTAGCAAGCAATCATGCGTGGGACCGGGGCTTCTCGGCGTCGGTATCGACATCTGCCCCACACACGACAAGCACGACAAGAACAAGTCCAGGCACAAGGCGGCGACGAGAGGGGTGACGCTCGCAGGACGCTGCGAAGGCAGGCGTGCTCACCGAGGACATGGCCCACCTTGTACGTCCCTTCTCCGTCCTGCTCTTGACAGGAGCCGCGTACTGACACACCGCGCTGACACACAGATCCGCCCACACCCTACCCCGCTGTTCCGCCTGCACCTGGACACTCCTCTACTCGCTCGACCAGCACGACATCTTGCCCAACACCCTGTACACGCGGAGCGAGCCCCGCGTGCCCTCGCGCAAAGAGACCGCCTCTTCGTTTCCTCCAGAATACGCTTCCTTTCGTATTCTTCCTTCGCTCGTGACCGCCCTCTAGTATGGAGGCACTTCCGCCGCAACCATCGTTCCTTTAGTGCTACAATTTGGAAAGAACGTTTCGCCCGACAAATATGTCAATATTGTCGTCGCACCCTTGATCAAACTTTTCGCCAGACCCGATCGAGGGACGCGCATGGCTTTACTCGATAACCTCTCCAACTATGCGGACTAGCTCGACAAGATGGCCGTCGTGGACAAGGTTTGGCCCAACCTCGTATGCGACCTGTTCTTTCGTTGTTTGCCCAACTGTTGACGCGATCAAGCAGCAATCAGGCTTCACACACACAGTCCCCGTCTTTTGCAAAGCGACAATACATGTGATCGTCCTTTCACCCAAAGTATACTACTTTCTATTGTTGTCGTCGCACGTCGTTCTGATGATACTCGTAGCTCAACGTTCAACGACCGCATTCTCAACAATGATCTTCTCCGGCACCTCGCACGTTTTCAAAGCGACCCCGAAGCGTCCATACGAACGAACACGTGCATTCTCATTGGTCGACTCGGCCTTACCTTGAGGTACAACATCAAACCCAACGTCCTCGTGCTCACATTCTCCAAGGCCCTCAGGGATTCGCCCGTACACGCGTGGGTGGCGGGGCTGTCGGCGTTCACGGCGACGAGCGAGTGCTTCGACATCGAAGACGTGGCTGCAAAAGTCACTCCGAGCATCGCGGGGGCCACGCCCAACAAGGAAAAGTAGCATTCGATTCACGTGTGTGGCGGCGAGGTCGTTGATCACAGCGTCCCCAGGATCGTGCGGGATCAAGCATTCAAGGGGGTGGAGCCGTTCGCGAAGCATCTGGAGACGCACGCTGCGTACATGGTGCGTTTTTCGTCATCGTCGTGGCATTTTGGGGGGGTTAACGGGGGTGTAGCCCGAAACAGCGCAGGTCGAAGGGGACGGGAACGCGACCCTGCTCATCCCAGGCGGTTTCACGCACGCAAGTCTGGTAAACTCGGTCACTGGTGCTGCCGGGGCGTTTGCTGGGTGGGCCATGTCATCTCTCTGGCGCAAGGTACGTCGACGTCGACGTCAATCTTGTCTGTCGTCTTGCTCACGCGACACGTTGCGTAGCAGCTTGCGCCGGGTGACTTGCAGATGACGATTGTGGGTACCGAGGACGCGCGCCCGTCGACTGGCACTGGCGCTGCACCCGACATGTAATCTCAATCTCAATCGGCCAAGACTGGCGCCCGTACCATCCAAAGGGCTGCAGCTCAGCGGCAGTAGCGGCAGCGGCAAGACACGTGCGCAGCACCTCGCTGACCAGGTGTTCGCCGCCGAGGTCGATAAACGCACGGGCAGTCTCATTTCCAAGCCGTTACTCAGACTTGCTTATTCATGAATTGTGATCAAGCATCCATGAGTTCGGATACGGTCGGTCGTTCTCAGTGCGGGTGTATCATCAAAGATGACCGGTCAGACCGCGGCAGCTGTGTTCTCCAGATGACGGCAGGCAAGATCTTTCCTGAACGGGATAGAACACATACGACTGAATGTCGCATGCCGGATGTTTAGTACAAGTGCCAGCATGCTTATGGGTCAACTAAATACACAACTCTACCACAGATGAATCCACACGCACGTCTCAGCACTGCGAGACGAGCTAATGAGAAATCTCCCCTCTTCATAGTGGGCGGGGTGACTCTAGGATTACGAAAAGATGAAAAAAGCAAAGCAGGGGAATAGCTTGCGCACCCGAGTGTTCTTCAATCCGGTCGACCGTTGTGTGCACCGCGATCTCCAAGTCCCGATGTGTCACCTGCCAAATCAACGGAGCACGAACAAGAGTCAGGAACCAGTGACATCCTTCTACCAGGACACGGCAAAAAAAGAGGGGTTCACCTTGCTGGCTACATCCGGCGAAGGATCCATTGATGATTCCGCGAAATCACTGGCAAAGTGGGGGTCGAGTCCTGAAAGTTGGATGGAAACAGGCCGGTCGCGTTTGCGTCGGCGTCGGCGTGCATTGAGCCTAGATACCAGGAAGTTTGTAGTGAGTATGCCCGTCGACAGATGATGGGAAAGCGAACGATGAACGGACACAGAAGGACGACAGGAGTAAGACTTACAGCGCCAGATATGAGTTTGTATACACTGAACAGCGGCGCTAGTCTCAGACTCGCTTGACAGAGAATTCAACAGAGCGATGACTTACACTTTGCAACATTGAAATAAAACGCCATAAAAATAGTCTTTTGGCATTACAGCGTACTATCACGCATAATCAGTAACATACCATGTAGAGTAGCGTTGACGCACGCATATGGTTCCGGAAATAGAACCGAGGCTGATGAATATTACAAGATTTAATCAACAGATGAAATGGCATGACTTGGAGAAAGACGCGCACGATGTGAGCAGACCTTTAACACCGAGTATGAGAACAACCACGAACGGAAGGTGCTGCTAGGAAAGTACATGAGTCATGGTCTGCCGATTTCTGGCCGAGATTTGCTAGACACTGTAGCCCTACAATGGAGCAGCGTCAGCGATAATGTTGAACAAGAAAGTAGGTTCACCTGGAATTGTGAAGCAGTCGGTAGTGGATACGTCCATGCGTCATTGTAAACTACGAAGTGTGGGCAGCTGGAGCCGTCCTCTTCAAGAGATCGCGGGCACCAGGACTGAGACTAGCCAGCTTATTCGCGAGTGAAATAGCCAGCACTGATTCAAATAGGGAGCAAGCAAACACGACTGCAATAAAACCAGAGAGTAAGGACACCATGATATTGAGATGAGATACTAGTGACCTCTTATCAACACAAACCATCTGCGTTATATAGTGCCTATCGGGGTGCGCTGTCGCATATACATAGCCTAAAGGTGGTGGTCGGATGAAAATGGGTATCCAGCCTGTTCACCGGAAGACATTCGATAGAGGAACTCTGAAAACGGGTCCCGGGTCTCAGATAGCATCCCAGTTGTTAAGAATAAACATGGCTGACCGCTGAATTACCCACAAGGTAGACAGCGTCTCAATCCGCATGTCAAAGACACCGTCATTCACCGTATTGATGTGGATTTCTGCGCGGTTCTACCGATCTGGAAGAACAAGACTGCTGGCAAAGTACCATAGAAGTGCACAACTCATGCAGAAAGGGGGCACGAGGCTTTACAACCACATGCGCACCTTCCAGCCACATTGTTTCAATGTTTGTGAGCTAGGGTGGTGAGCCTGAAGTTTTAGTTTTTGTGCAGGCAATGTGGAATGCACAGAACATACCACTATCCCCCAGACATGCCTTTCTCTGCAAGCTTGCTAGTCTAGCCTATGCTGTGGCGTCAACAGCAGAATGGGGAGAGCAGGTGCAATATTTGACCGATGCTCGAGTCACACATTCCCACGATTTTCTCCGAAGACTCGGAAGCTCGGAAGAGGGCTTGTACATTCCATCGATTACCTCGCGCATCATGATGCAGCGAAAACTAATGCGTGATTCAATGTTTACACCAACAACATGCTACAGGGAGTTGTAGCACCCATGCCAATGAGCAAATGCACGGTAAAGTCATCTTGCAGGCCATCAGGCGGACAGACGGCTCGTCTGGTTCGCTTTTCTATCATGATGCCAACAGATAAACTTTTGAGCCAAGGAATCTTGTTTATTAGCTATACACCAAGGCACAACGGCCCAAACGTCCAGTATGTTGTTCATGGTTTGATCCACAAATTCGTGTCAGGGAACATGGCAGTTCATGTCTGCAAAACTTTTTCAGAGCCCCCGGAAAGCATCACACGCTCGAAGATGACCTTGAATCGTTCTTGCACGTTCTGGCATGGATGACCCTGCATTACGTTCCCGCCATCGACTCCTATCTTGCTAAGCACTGAGGCAAGGACATGACCATGTTTGATCAACTCTTGAGGTATCACGGAGATCCCGATTCAGGAGGAGCCTGAGAGTTGAAGCGTGCAGCCTTGGCTTTAGGCGAATATTCATCGACAACGTTTGAACCTAAACGCCAGACGCCACTCTTCAAAGTTCTGCAGGATTTGAAGCTGCATTCAAGTCAGTCTACCAAAAGCCTTTCAGTGATGCCGAACGCAAGGAAGTCGAAGGCATGTTCGACTGCTCAATCAGGTGGCTGAGGAAACTGGACATAGATATTTCTGACTACGATGCCGACATGGAACGTCTAAAGACATCGACTTGGTTCATCGACACAATGAAGACTGCGTTGGTTGAGCAGGAATGGCTAACTGACGACAAGGCCGATGAAAACCTACCATTTGCTTATCCCGACAAGACGGAATGTCAGGAACAAATCAGGGCTACCGAGCGTCAACGGACACAAACTGTCTGGAAACAGTCGTTTGCGCCGTTGAATAAGAGCTCGAAGCGTCCGGCGAGTCCGACACCTGCGGAGCGCAGCTCAAAATGTCATTGTGGTATGCCGGTTGCTTCTGGAACGGGAAATTGGTTGGGACTGGACTACGTCTCAATATACTTGCATGTTTTTTGAATGTGTGATTACGATGTTTGACCAAAAGGGATGCCGTTCCTTTGCTCGCGCTTCGCTAGCTTTGTTGTCATCGGCATGACCAGAAGGACTGAACACTCTCAATGAGTCAGTAACCAATTGCACGATTCTATGCACTAAGCGCTCGGAAGGCAACTACAAGCACGAGGTGCCTCGCCGAGTCTAAGATCTAGGGGAACTATTGGTGCCATCCAAAAACATTTTCCATGTAGGCACAAGATCAGGTAGGTTGGCATACGCTTACATCCCAAAATACAGAATAGCCAGTATATACATTACGAGCACTCTAGTCTCGCCACTCGGATAAATTCTGTTGAGCCTGGCGGATGGGGCGGATGCACACATACATCAACCTGAAACGTTCCTGATACTCTCTGAGCACATCAATTCACATTCTCTCGTCTTGTTCTGTAATTGCTATGTTCTTCCAAGGCTTAGGTTCGCCCCTCGGAGGACACGGAGGACTGGATGTCTTTAGATTCAACATGGCGAGGTCGGTCATCGTGATAGGCCAGGTAGAGCCTCGACTGATACAGCTCTGACCAAACGGCAGTGTTGTCTTGGGCAAAGGAAAAGACAGTCAGGTTGGGCATCCAGATGGGGTTGAAGAACGGGTCGAGGTAAAAATCATTTGTCAATTCAGGTTAAGCTTGCGTGTCGCGTCAGTTCTTGGTTATTTCAAGCGCAAAGGCTACGTACATTTTGCGCGAACGGATGACTAGGTGGAATACCGTGTTGGTATTCGTGGTGTGGTGCGACGGGAGCAGTTGCAGCAATTGTGGAGGCTGGGGAGGTCGCCGTCGCTCAGTGATGCTGGACATAACTGAATTGCAAGCGAGTTCGAGTTTGTGACCCAGTACAAGGTGCCTTTTATACCGATGGACCTTTCCTTGCAGAGTAACTGGACAACATTGACCACGAGGAAGGCTATAGTGCACCTCTGATAGCCCGTCAGTCAAACTTTCAACATGGAATAACAGGTCCGCGTACCGGTAACGCAGACAGCCCATAAAATATCGACATCACCCAGTCGACGCACGATATTCAGAGCTGTCCACAACGATGGGATAGGTAGCAAGTATGTGAGCAACATGAGGGTCACGGAGAGCGTAGAGTCCCGCAATCATCCAGATACTTCGTTTTTATAGGGTATTGAAAAATGAGCAAGTTGGATGTGGGAAATAGCAAGCCAGTGGAGACACTGCACTCGTAGACCGTTTTATAAGGGTCCTGGCTGTAAACCACTATCGGCTACTGTTGGCGCATTAACCGAACCAAGCATCCATTGAGGAATGGCGCTGCAGGTTCTCGTCAGCACCCATGGCCGAATTCACAGACCCGCTTGCATGAAACCGCCCGGGATGAGCAGGGTCGCGTTCCCGTCCCCTTCGACCTGCGCTGTTTCGGACTACACGCCGGTCAACCCCCCTGAAAAACGCCACGACGATGTCGAAAAACGCACCGTGGACGCAGCGTGCGTCTCCAGACACTTCACGAACAGCTCCACCGCCTTGAACGCTTGATCCCGCACAATCCTGAGGACGGTGTGATCAACGACCTCGCCGCCACACGCGTGAAACGAATACTACTTTTCCTTGTTGAGCGGGCCCCCGCGATGCTCGGAATGACTTTTGCAGCCACGTCTTCGACGTCGAAGCACTCGCTCGTCGCAATGAACGCCGACAGCCCCGCCACTCGCGCGTGCACGAACGAGTCCTTGAGAGCCTTGGAGAACGCGGGCACGAGGTCCTTGCGTTTTGTGTTGTACCCCAAGGTAGGGTCGAGTCGTCCGATAAGAATGCACGTGTTCGTTCGTATGGACGCTTCGGGGTCGCTTCGAAGACGTGCGAGGTGCCGGAGAAGATCGTTGTTGAGAATGCGGTCGTTGAGCTATGAGTATCATCAGAACGCCGTGCGACGACATCGATAGAAAGTAGAATACTTTGGGTGAAAGGACGATCGCACGTATCGCCGCTTCGTGAATGACAGGGACCGTGTCTGTAAAGCCTGATTGCTGCTCGATCACGTCAACGGTTGGGCAAACAGAAAAGAACGGGTCACGCCCGAGATTGGGCCAAACCTTGTCCACGATGACCTTCTTATCGAGCTTGTCCGCATAGTCGGAGAGGCTATCAAGCAGCGCCATACGCGTCCCTCGATCGGGTCTGGCGAAAATTTTGATCAAGGGTGCAACGATATTGACATATTTGTCGGGCGAAACGTTCTTTCCAAACTGCAGCACCAAAACAACGATGGTTGTGGCGGAAGTGCCCCCATACTCGAGGGCGGTCACGAGCGAAGGAATAATACGAAAGGAAGCGAATTCTGGAGGAAACGAAGAGGCCGACTCTTTCAGCGTGTTGCACGTTCGATTAACGAATGGGGTCTCGATACGGCAACAAAGAATTGGACGCACCGAAGGAGAGTCGCTTTGTCTGCCTCACTGCCCAGACTAAAGTTGTCTAGACCGCCACAGACCTTGACCAATCGATTCTTGGAGAAAAGGCCGGAACCTTGCCTGCCGATTCTCCCATGCCGGTGTCCAGGAAGGTTTTCAGCGTCATGCGGCGCTTTGGATTGGGGTTGAGGAGTTTTTTGAAACATGGAAAGACGCCAGGCGGAATCGAGCCACGAGACGACGGCTGAGGGGGAGGATGTAGCAGTTCTGCGGTCTCTGGTAGGGATCGGTGGGGCTGAAGACGGAATGTAAGAGCAATCCGAGAGCGTAGCTATCTGCGGCGAGACGGGAGCGCTGTGTGCACGCTCAGTCAAGTGTGGCCATAGAAGTAAGGACTTACTCCTTCAACGCAGACCAACCGTTTTTCTTGACCTTGGGTGGTGCGCAGGTCATCGAGCCCGGTAGCAGACCGCACATTGTCCAGTTCGAGTTCAAGACCAGCGTGACCAGACCGACGTGAGACTTACATAGAGGACCGGATTATCGTCTTTGGGGTTACTCAAGAGCTCGAATCCACCTAGTTTCCACTCGCCCGAGGGCAATATGAAGATGGCGTTGATTCTGACACTACCGTGTGTCGACACGGGAGGCAAGAACTTGGGTTGGACGACGTACCGACACGCGGTGCAATCCCCAGAGCAGCCAATCTTGACGATCTTGCTGCCTTTTGGAAGCCCAAGTCTGCAGAGCCGTCGATAGAGGCCGAACGCGCTCTGTCATGACGTGAATGGCAGTGTCCGATTCGACGACGTCCACGAATGAGACGGGCTGCTGATAGTCCATCGAGGGAGGGTTCAAAGCATAGGCGTGGGAATGTACGAGGTTTCTGGCTATAAGCTTTATGTCTCGTCGCTGGAAGCGTCGAACCTGCAGTCAGCATTGCCCCGCCCACAGTCTCGCTTGTCTTTTCCCAGCCATTTCAGACGCGTCCAATACAAGACATCCTACGTAAAGCCATGCCACCTCATCAACCCTTCCACAAACAGTATGCATGATGCCCCTTGGCAAACGACCAAACCACAGAAATGCAATACTCTTGGACGCCTCCAGTATCGCCAGCGCCTGTTCCATCACCTCGAAATGCTTCTCCAGCACCTTGTCTGGCTTGTACTCGCCAAAGAATGCAAACACGGCGCTAATGCCTGCCTTGATGTGTTCCGTCGCCGTGGGCAGACGGAGCCTGGGCGAATTGGCCAGCGCGGTAAGGTTCGTAACTAAAAAGGTGTCGAGGAGGTCTTCCACCAGCAGTTCAAACAGAAGTGGCGCTTGACGAACTGTTGGTCGGACATGTAGTCCTTCCTCGTCACGATGATCTGCTCCATGATCCCGTCGTACCACGCCACCTGGAAGAGGTGCTTGATCGCCAATTTGACGTCATTGAAGATGATGGCGACAAAGGTTTGCATGCACTTCTTGGCCACGTCCAAGTTGCCGTCGGTGGCATCGTTGAGCTTTCGTTTGTCAGGACGCAGTATTGTTCAGATGTGAGGGGTTCCAGTTTACCGAGGAGCACCTTGCCAGTGTTGGCTTACATAGATCGGAATTTGGACGCAGCATCCATTTTGGCATCCATTTTGGTGGCCGTTTTGACGAGGCGAATGGCGGTTGCCTGGTGGAATCCTCATGTTACTCGGTGTCACAAAGCCGTTCGTAGACGCACTCTTTCGTCCTCTCTGCCTTCGAACTCTACGATCTTGATGACTTGATAAGCTTGACAACGATGTCTGGATACACTGCACGAATGAGCCGAAGAATATTCCGCGCGAGTACATTTCAAAGTCGATGATCAACTGGGAGTCTCTCGAAATATCTGGGCCAATTTTTGACGTGACGCAGCGGACGACTGCTTTCTTTGACGCATGGTCTGATTTCGGAATCCCTCGAGATGGTTGGTTTGGAAGTGGATATGGAGCGAACTGGGTGCGGGACCGACGAGTAGTTGTTGGCTGTCCGCAGCAAGCATCTTCTTGAGCATGTCAATCTGGGAATTCATTTCCAAGAGGTTGTTGACCATCTCCTCCGTCTGCTCAAAGTTCCAGGCACCATGGAGACCTAGACATAGAACGCGTCGGTATCAACTGCATAACCACAGCTTCTACGGACTCACGCGACAGATCTGATCAAACGTCGACACGACGTTCTGCGGATCTCTGCATTTCCTCCTAGAGCACCTGGATGTGGTTGCGCGTGGTGAGCAGCTTCTTGAGCCCCTCGCACGTAACGTCTAGTTGCTCCTCGACGCCGCTTTTACATAAGTCTGGCGTCGACGGAGATTTTCCCTTTCTCGAGTTTCTTGCGAAAGGCGTCTTGATGAGGTCGTCGGGAGATTGGAGATACTCGGCGACAGCTTGGGCGGTGGATATTTGGAATACGACCAACGCCATGGTGGGCGAGAAAACAAGGCGCAACGTCGTCCAGATGTTCGCAGCGATACCTGAGCCGAGGTAAAGTTGTGGTCGGAGTTCAACTTGAAGATGTAGTGGTGCTACTGGCTACTATGGTTATGGCAGTCGGTCACAAAGCCCGGTGGACTGTACGCCAGCGAAAGGCACTATGTAGAACGTTCACCACCGAGTCCGTTCAGGACAAGGACGTGGTGTTGGCGGTGGTCCCGTTGGCTTAGCCCTAGCGAGTGAGTTCGGTGAGCTCGAGTTGTACTGCATGTTCAGCCATCCATCCAACAGACATGTAGGATCCAATCCACTCGTGCGCGAGTCCGTCGACGCTGGGGACTTGTCCAACATTTTCGCCTGGTCACTCGTCCTCGAACCGCGTTAGTTCGATCACAAATGGTTCAACGAGAACTTTTCTGAAAGGTGCGTGTCCTCAGCATGACGGGAGATTCTTTGCTTCAATCATAACCCAGGTATTGGTGCATTGGCGCATATGAACCATTCTCGCTCCAGCCCCATACGAGAGATCCAGGTCGGTCGTACTTGACCCCTTCGCGACTGTTCATACGCCTATCACAGGTTTGGGATGGAATTTCGGACGCGTGCATCGTATTTTATGCTGAAGAGCTTCGCCCATGTATGTGCTCATTATTTTTCGCCCCCTGCGTAGACCTGCCGAGGTTGCCGTCTGGCATTATATGATAGTATATACTATTCCGTACTTTTTGTGACAATTCTAGCTCTGAGGGGACGTGTCTGGCGGTGTAACCAATGTCAGACCAGTGGTGATGACCATCTACGCATAATGGTAGAACATATCCGTTGGCGGGCTGAGACAGAAATACACACGTTGAGAAAAGAGAGCAGCAACAATCCGGGAGGCAATGCGAGCGCAACTGGGTCAAGAGGCCAAGTGGGCAAAGTAGGACTTCGAGAGCAATCGAGACCACTACTAAAACAAACTGGACAGTGTATAGAACACTGGTTACATAGTACGAGGACGTTTCACCACCGACTGACCATCCAGAGGATTCTCTGACAACCTCTTTGTGAGACAGCGTTCACTCATCTCCCCATTGGCCGCTAAACGCTTCGCCATCTCCAGCGAGGCTACTTCGCAGACCAAAGAGAAAGGTCCGTAAGGCATATCTTCCAGGAGTGTCTTCATCTTGTTATACTTCTCTCTAATGTCACTTTCAGAGAGAAGGGACCAAGCAGCTTTGAACACCGGAGAGTTAAAGATTTTGGATCCAAGAGCAGTCGCCAGACCCATACGAACAAGATTGAACGGTATGATCTCTTTAGGGTCTGCAAACATGTAAGGATGATTCGACGGACAATAAACGACAACGGACTGTGCTTCTTTGTCCATGGTTCTCCAAGTGACCACTTGTTTGCCTCCATGCGACGTGTCAGAGGGGACTGTTTTTCGTATATGGCGATGATGAGCGTGGTCATCATGACAATAAAAGGGAGCGGTTCTTTGAAGCCTTTCTTCTCAGTATCAGGGGGTATCCAAGCTGTATCCCGGACGACCTGAGTTGCTGCAGTTGATCCGTTCATCGAAGCCTGAGGTGGATTGCGATTATAGAAAACGTGGGGAATCAACTTGCTAAAGATGATCGCGTATATAAGCGCGAGTTTGTGAAGCGGCTTTGATCCATCGTAGTTGCTTTCGACCCAGGTGTAGGTTTCCTGCACGTACGCCCCGGTGGAAGCTTTCGAGAACTGCATAGACTCGACATGTTCATGCCACTCCTGCGGGAGACCAGCTTTCGGCAGAATTTCGCGGAGCTCTTTGATCTTCAGGCCAGTGCAACTCCAGTCGGCGCGGGCATCATTCAGCATGGCACTTTGAGTCGCAATTTCGAGTGCATTCACTTGTACGTCCTGCGGAACGCCTTGAGACACAGTGGAACTTTGACCGAGATTGATCCAAATTGAATGCACTACGGTTGTCGAAGGACGCCCCGCGTGACCAGTGGCATCTTGGCACCACGGAATGTTACAAACCCTTCCCAAAGTAAATGCACGTAAAATAAATTGCTGAATTGAATTGCGCGTCCCTTCATCATTGATCGTGCCTCCAAGAATCTTAGCGGCCTCCAGAATTGCGACGCGGAAGACACATAACGCGCGACCAGATTTCCAAAATGGAGGGTGAACTCGCTGTCCGGCTTGCCGCACAGACTGAATGACTTCATTGGCGAACCATGAAATCGTGCGCTGTCCTTGACGCGACTCAGGAAGTCCCAGTCGTAAAGTTTCAGCATTGGGTCGTATCACTCGGACGAGTTGTTGAAAAGCGTTGTTGCCATATGCTAAAGGGTGCTTTTGTTGTTTCCAGAGATTGAGTGCGTTACGTCGCTCAATGGCCTGTGAGCGACGTCCGAGATCATTATCCGCAAGTCCTTGTTCGATTTCGGATCGAACACCTTTGGTAACCAAATCCACGACGTCGACAACGAATATTGCACAGGCCCTTTCTAACGCATATAGAATGTACCACTGGCCAGGAAGAAGAAGACGTTGATAACCTTCAGGGATATTTGATATTGCATGCTTGATTGAGAACATTGCATGGTAAGACTGTTGGACATTCTGTAAGAAACCTTGGTTGCGCGCGTGTAGTGATATACTCACATGGTAATGATCAACACCATAATTTATGAGGTGTGATTTCATGCTTGCTAATGCTGGTTCATCCTTGACTGTCGGCCATCGTGAATACTGTATATCCACAGAAGGTGGATTCAGAAATACTATGTCTGAGAGGCATGGAATGCCGTCGTTAACGAGTGACAGGGAGAGCCACAGCGGGTCCATGAGCCCTTTCATCAGGACTTTTGTGTTGCCTGTGTGAAGATAGTTCAATGATCTTTCGAGAGCGGCCATGAATTCGACCCAATAAGGATTGACCGGCAGTAGTTTGCTGGCTGTGTCCGTGAACTTGGTCCAGATAATTCGCATGAGTGAACAAATTCCGTAGCTTGTCCATTCGAATATTTGAGGTAAAATCTGGATTTTGCTGTCAAATGGTGTCCTTTAGATGTAAAGGACTCTTCCTTACATTAGGTTTAAACACGATCAGATGTTTCTTGAGGTGATGAAGCACCTCTGCATGGGACCAGATCTCCGACAGCGGCAGAATGATAAGATCAAATAATGAACTGTCGATTGTTATCAATCCTGTACATTGTGAGGTACTATGCACTAACTCACCGGCCATTTCGGTAACGGACTGGAATACGCCGGAGAGACACACGGTAAACATTTTCCACGCGAGTCGCTGTGTTGACAACAGTTCCGGTAATTTTTTCGTGATACCTGTCAAAGGGTAGCCACTCCTTGCAGCTTTGGTAGAATCTTGAAGCTCGAGATTTTGTAGATTCTGTCAAGTGATGTGTGCCAGCGAACATTGCAGTGATCAACCCAAGTTGTACTTCATGGTATCTGGAGCTGCGGACTCTGTGTGAGTGCATGTTATAGCCCTGCGAGGCAACAGCTTCTACAAGCCCTAGAAGTAAGTCTGGTTCGATTGCGTCTTCATCATCATCGTGAAATGCATCCCGGAGTTGAATGTTGAGATATCGAAGCTGTTTTAAGAAAGGAGCCATTAAGCTGTAGGCCTGAAAATTCCCTAGTTGTTTGAGACCAGCCATGGGGTAGACATAGTGTTTGGTAACTGGGTCGTCATCAAATGCTCCATCAGCACTGTCAGCTCGCTGAAATAGCTCATGGATGGTACGCAAATTGAAGAGCATGCCATTGACAGCAGCGCCATCTTCAACCAAGGCATCTCTTCTTGGGATACGCTTGCCATGGACATCGAAGATCTCATTTTCTTGTCCGAGGTCGTTTAAGAGTGGGTAATTGTTGATGTCGACTATACTTCTCTCATTTTCGTCAGGCGAGTCAAAGGTTTGATCCCCATAGCGATGTTGAATGGTTTCTGTGGGTATGGTGCTCCACTCATCGACTGGCATGGATCTGACATTGTCAGATTTGGGTGACTCGGATAAAGATTTATGTACTTACTGAACATGAGTTGCGATGGCGAAAGTAATCGTCCGCATGTTCACGTAATTATGCAAACGCTGCCAGTGGTCCGCCTCTTCTTCTACGCCATTCGCAGTTTGACATATTGGTTGGTTTTGACCATATCTCACCGATATGGCAATCGGAACATTATCCTTGAGGAATGCAGAGTCGTGCCAACCGTCCACCTCGCATCTTGTTGCACGATGAACCCACTCGTCCCACTCGTCTTGTATGGTGTCATGCAACATCTGGACGTCCTGTCGCCTCATTTCATGTACGACGTTTTCATTCCTAATCGTGTCCCTCTTCCTATGATAAATATGTATCAGAATAAAACACGCATTTCCGCCCGCGTCGGATGTGCGCGAGGGTCGTTGTATAAAACGCACATCCGACATATGCGGGTTTGCGATGTAAATGGATACTCACAACACATTTGTCATGGATGATATCGTCGACCGTGTTAGTTGCGGGAAGTCTTCTCGTAGATAGATGTCGCGGAACGATTGCTTCTTGAGGAAATACGCCAGAAAGTAGAGAACTTGACAGTAGTGTTCGTCGGAAAGGGTCGTATCAAGATGGTCTTGTTGTACAAGCCGAATATGTCCATCCTGTATATCAGCACCATCGTCTAATCCATCTTCGTTGGTGAACGTTCGAGGGACCATCGCAAGCCAGATCTCCTCCTGGTGGTATGTTCCTATGAACAGCATGCGTCCACTCGGATCAAATTCCAAGTCGGCATAGCGAGCTTGCCATCGTTTTTGTGTCTTGCTAAGATCCAGTTTGAAGACATAGCTTGGATCGCCGCGACTTGTAGGTAGGAGAACATCGAGACCTTTGCGTGCTGGTATCAAGAGGTAGTAGTCGAGGAAGTGTTCACGGGCTCCCCATACAATGTCTGGATCATCCGTCTTGTACACGAACTCGCGGTCGATGTCGACTGTGCATCTTTGCTGCAAGTCGTGTATTGCCCTTCGGTGGCAGGATGCAGTGAAGTTGTCGCGTAGAACCGACAGCTTCATTTTTTTCACCGGTCGTTTGTGAAAATCATCTATGTAGTTCTCTCGCGTTGGGCGGTCGAGGGCTATTATATGTTCTACTTCTTCTTGTGCAACACCGTCCTCCGCATATAATGAGTCGGGTATATCCCCAACAATAAACTGATTGGTATTCCTATAATGATAATGGTTTCAGTTCATGGGACTCAGACTCTAAGTGAATGCTCACGCCATTTGTTTCTGGACTGTTTGAATTTGCTCCGGGTGAATAAACTTGGTTTGGGAAGATTCCGTTTTTGTCAACCAATTTGTCGGGTTGGGACGGTGTTCTTGCACAAATGCACAAACAATGTACGTTATCGCTTACAGCCGTTTGCAATAATAATGGCAGTCGCGCGTAGTGTACAAATAATAGATAATACGTCCTAAGCCGAGCCCTCTGCCCACCAGTCAACGATGCTCAACCGCCGGATCAGCTGCGACATCAAGCTAGCGGCCATCAGGCTTCATGAACAAGGACTTCTGCGCCTTCGAGACATACTAGAGTGCTGTAATATGTCAGAACGCACTTTTTATTGTATCCTCAAGCTCTGGCGGGAGACCAGAGACGTCGTTACCCATACTAGGGCCACAAATCTTTGTGGCCGACCTTGCATCCTCAATCGAGACGACATCGACTTCCTGCGTCTTGTCCATGCAAGACCTGAGCACTTTCTCGACTAACTCCTTTCCCCTCGTCAAACACAACCGATTCATTTCCATCCACTTTACCACCATCTTTCGTGAGCTCGAACGGGCTAGCATGAGTCGCAAGAAGCTTCGTCGTATTGCTAAGGAGCGCAATGAAGATCCACACTTCCATACCATTTTCAAGACGCACGGCGAACCCAAAGAACGATGCATGAGTGGGATCACCGCAGACTGGGACCCAGGTACGCCGCCGCACGATCGGTCTAGAGCGATATGAAATCTCAGAATACCAGTAGAGCGATCGCTCAATATTTGGCTGCATTGTGCCTAAAACTGTCGAAACCTGCCAGTCTCCTTGTCAAGCAAAGCGCTGCCCGAGGGATGTTGAACTCGTGGAGGGATGTGTTGAAAGATGCAGATGAGGTACGGCGCATTTCTTTAGGCTTTGACAATTCTGAATCAATGCAGGCAATCAAGGCGGACTCTTCGAGTCCATGGGCATACAAGAGACGATACATGGCGCTGCACAACCTGCGGCGCCATGGTGGTGCGATGGATGCGTTCATCCAAATGCTGTCCCTCATCGAGGGCTCTGCTGATCATGGTCAGTACCGGTTTGTTGAAAACGGCATCGTAACTGAGCATTCTGCAGAACTAGCCAAGAAATGCGTTCCATCCCTCAAAGTACAGGCGACCATCAAAAAAGCCGTCAATGAGGTCCCTGGGAAATCTCTGCTCGTGTTGATTGACATCGAGAGTGGTCAACTGTGCGATAGATGGAAGCGGCTGTCTACTTTCCAGTCAGAACCACAGCGCAAGGAGCTGATATTCTCCACGACGGAATCCATGGACGAGAAACACATTCAGCGAGTGGTGGAAAAATATTTCCGATGTGATGCTGTCGCATGTATGGCAAGGGCAAGAGCCGTCATTCCAGGATGTCGAGCGGGTTGAGACAGTCTGGGACCTGGAACTGTCGCTTACCAACTACAAGTTGTGCAGGTTTTGCGAGGTGGTCCTCTCGGACGGCTATCGGTGGGCTTGGAGGGACACCTGCTGTATTGACGAGACGATCAGCACGGTGCAGAACCAGTTGCTGAAGATGATGGACAAGTGGTACGAAGCGTCCATGACTACATTTGTGTACCTCGTGGATGTAGATTCTATTTCAGCCCTTGGGGATCTCATGGAGAGTAACTGGATGAGGCGGGCGTGGACCTCGCAAGAGCTCCTCGCTCCAAAGGTGATCCAGTTCTACGCACATGACTGGGAGCCCTACCTTGGAGACACCCGGTCCAACCACAAAGAGTCTCCTGGCATCATGCAGGAACTTCCAGACGCGATCAAGGTGGCACGTCAAACGACCATCATGTTCGATCCCGACGACCTCAGCGTTCGGGACAAGCTTCGGCTTGCTTCAAAACACAATGCGACAGCGGAGGAAGACATCGCCTACGCATTGATCGGTATCTTTCAGAGCGATATCCGGCCAGAATACGGAGAGGGTGACGCGGCGATGGGCCATCTCCTGGAGGAGATTGTCTTTGTACCTAGCTAGATAGTCAGAAAATCACCGTTGGAGGTGCATATATGCACCTGTATCCTTACACTAAGTTGCGCTTTCCGCCAACAGTGACCTCCGCAGAGGTGTCTTCCTGGACATTGTGGTTTTCTTTGCTACCAGCGCTGTCGTTGCTCGAATCCAAGTCTGAATCAGAGTCCGAGTTTTGTTTGCCACCAGGGTGATCGTCTTCGTCGTCAGTGATCGATACTGGCACGTCATCAACTCGAGCAACTTGATCTTCTTTTTTCGACCCCCAGACAAGCAGAGAGCAATAGATTTGTGTGACATCTCGGACGTGCGAGTACTACTAGTAGGTAATCTACCCATTTCCTAATCAAATCAATCACAAATCTGCCGCAACTGCCATTATTATTGCAAACGGCTGTAACTGGGGGGAGCGGAGTGTGTGAATGAGAACGAGAACCTGTCTCATCGACTGCCTCGAAAATCGCAGGGATGAAAGAGGGAAGAAGAAACGTTGCGTGTGCGTGCACATCAAAGGCGACAAAATGCCGCTCAGTGTGATTTGCATAACCCAGTCGAGATGGTCAGCACGGAGGTAATCTCATCCGGATGGCCGCCAATTTCATTCGTCAAGTCAAGAAATACCCCGACGATACCTGATCACAGTCTGCTGTGCCATGGCCGAAGGTGCGTATCCATAAATGGTTTTTCGGAATCTTGGTTGGCATATCGACTCAACTGCACTAGTACTAACACAGCTATGACAAAAGTCGCTCAGGCTCGCATAAGTAGTTGCACTCGAGGTGAGTAACTGACCTGACCTCAATGGTGACCTGACCCATTGCATAGATGACCTGAACTCAGGGCACCTATCACCGCGGGACAAAGCGAGCTCCGACCTCATCAAACATTTAAAGCCACGAGTGGGGGTGTTCACTTAGGTGACGGTATTGAACGTACAAACTCCCCATCTGCCGTCTCCCCGTTCATGTCTCTTTTTAAGCTAACACTCCTGCTGTTATCATCAATTGCTTTTCATGTGGGTCTTGTTCACCCGGTGTCTCGTGGTGCCGAAGACAAAGTTATGGTAGCAACTCTGCTCGAGCACACCTGGCAACATGCTGGGGTACCTTCAGAGTTGTTTCTCAAGGTTGTGTTCTTCTGAGTCATGCATGAACAGAATACTAATTCTTTGAATCAGATTATCATCTGGTTCCTGACGGTTGGGGAGGGAATCGTGATTCTTTGCGCACGACAGAATATACCGCGGCCACCTGGCACCCTACTGGCTGTGCTTGGCCCTGTCGAGGCCAGCCAACTCACAGCCACCTCCGTCCTTGGCGTACTGCTTGTCATCATTGGTGGTTACACGCGCGTTGTATCCGCACACGCTCTCGGTCCACTCTTTACCTTCGTGCAGTGCCTGCGAAAGGAACACAGGCTTCACATGGACCATACACCGTAGTTCGTCACCCTGCATACTCAGGTTTACTCCTGTGCTTTGCCGGGTGGAGTCTTGTGCATGCTACTCCTGGGTCTTGGTTGCGGTTGTCGGGCTTGTTGGACATAATGTTAGTCAGGGTGGGCATTGTACTTACTTGTCTTCTCATGATTGTGTGCATCTTGACAATATTTCGCCGTTCTGCTGATGAGGATCAG